>CM027121.1:45279511-45343145 GCA_015476505.1 Urochloa ruziziensis | reverse complement strand
CTGACCCATTCACTATCTTGCACGGGTAGATTATACCCGCGTGCAGAAGCTTCAACACTTCTTTCTTGACTACCTCCCTCATCGCATCATTCAGCCGTCGTTGATGTTCTCTAGACGGCGTATGGTCCGGCTCCATAGGTATGCGATGGGTGCATAAGCTGGGGTTGATCCCCTTCAAGTCCTGTAGAGAAGACCCGAAGACAGACCGGTGCTTCTCTAGGACTGTGATAAGCTGCCGAGTCTCATTCTCTGTCAGTTTGTCACTGATGACGACTGGCGAGCGTTGGTCATTGTGGAGGAAAGCGTATCTAAGTCCAGGAGGCAGCGGCTTCAACTCAGGAGGGGGGTGTTGTGGCTTTTCTTCATCGTCGAGTTTTATAAAACCGTCCGTTTCTTCTGCCTCTTGGATGAAATGGTTAGCCTCTTCAGCCTGTGAGGACTAAGCTTGCTCTTCTTGAGCGGAGCTAACTGCTTTCTCCACTGGGTCTGTCTCGGATCGGGCCTCTGCGATAGTGTTCACTGACCACACAAGGCTGACCGGGATGATCTCTTTACCAACCTTGAACTGTATCGTGGCTCGATCATGGTTCGGGTTGGCAAGGTGCTCTATTGGCTGTCCGATCAGGAAGAAGTTGTCACCTCTAGGGATATCGAAAATGTGGAAGTCTAGGAAAATCCTGTTGCGTCCCATGTGTACGGGAACAACACGGATGATTCCTCTGCATTCCATCATTTGGCCGTCGATCCACTTGAGGTGCTTACGGGAGAAGGACCGGGGTTCGTCTGGTTGCACTTGTGATGCGAGTGCACTTGATATGATATTACTCCCGACCTTCGGGTCATAGGCAACTTCCTGAGAGTCAGTTCCCTCAATAGCGCAATGGAGTACTCTGAAGTTGCGGGTAATTCGGATGATGTCTTCGCAACTTTCAATTTCCTCCGTCCATTCCTTGCTCATGATCGCAGATAAACCCTCGTTCTGCGGTACGGCTTCTGGAATGAACGCCTTAGACCTTGAACTTGCGCACACTTGTTCCATGGGCATACGTGATGTATTGCCGATCTCCAAGTACTCTTCTTCTGTAAAGAGCTCGGGAATGAAGTGCGGCAGATCGTCAAGAATATTTTCATGGTCTGAGGACTTGGGGTGTTCGAGCACTTCCTCTATGATCGGAGGAGGCGGATCGAATGTGAGGGCGAGTAGTGGCTGTTTGTCTGTGGGGGTTGTTGGTGGTGTTGGTGGGTCGTCGAAGACGCCAGTGTACTCAGTAGAGTTGAGAACCTTTTCCAAGATTTCTCGTACCTCATCCACTGTCTTGTATAGCACTGACCCTGCGGAGGTGATGTTCAAGAACTGTGCACTCTCCGGCTTCAATGCACCAACAAAATGCTGCATAAGCATTTCCTCTGGAATGTTATGCGGTGGCCTGAGTTGGCCAATTTTATGAACCGCTCCCACGTGGCTCCAAGTGACTCATTGCCTTGCTGATATGTCATCAACTCAACTCTGAGTTTCAAGATCTTGGAGACAGGGTAAAAGAACAGACAAAACTCGTCCTTCAACTTGATCCAATCTCCGCTAAATCCCCTTGCAGTCCGGTCGTACCAAGATTTTGCATTTCCCATCGGAGAAAATGGGAAAAGTTTCCATCGTATAGTGTCTTGGTTTACGCCGGGTATAATCAGAAGAGAGCAATTCTCCTCGAAAACCTGCAAGTGAGCATAGGGACTTTCGTCCTTCGTTCCACCGAAAGACTGTGCACGAACCATGGCAACGAGACTGGGACGGATCTCGAAGCCATGAGGTGGTATGGGGTGGCAAGATGAAGGCGGTTCCAAATACTCGCTAGATGGAACCGTCGGGTAACTAGGAGAAAACTCCATGTGGTAGATGGTTATGAGGGTAAAAGTGTACGGCTAAAAAGATCCTACACTAGTGTTGCTACCGTTCCCCGGCAACGGCGCCAGAAAAGCTTGTTGGTACTCCTTAGCCTAACTAAAATCCGCAAGCGCACGGAGTCCGATGTAGCCTTTCACCAGGGGAGTAAGAACCTGGATATCGAATCCAAGGAACGGCAGACGCGACTAGCCTAGAACTTTTCTAACCGGATCCACCAAGGAGAAAAAGGATAAATGGGTAGAGAGCTTGACTTTAGTTAGCTACTCGTTACCCTAGACAAACTATCGATACCTAACCTGATCTGCTTCGACGGCTAGAACGGGAAGAACTCAGAACGGGGTGAGAGAGGCGTTCTTCCGGGCTCAGCACTACTGTTATGAGTACACCCGAACGTGGTGGAGTACAAAGGACGGACAGGGCTGTCACCACCTGCCACCTACCACTGCAGTTCCGTGGGGTGCAACACAACCTGAGATGACTAGCCAGCACAGGCACCACGCCTAAGCTTTCAGTCACTGACCTCCACCCAACGCGAAGGGCTATAGAGGAAACCCCAAACAAGAGTCGCTGTCACTCGCGCAGACTCAGGTACCCGCAGATCAAAGATAAATATGATAACTTGCTGAAAGTAAGTTGTAAACTAGCGAAGTACTAAAGACAAGGGACCGAGGACTTACTGAAGATAACTCTTGAATATATTCCTCGGGGGCGGAAATGTCGAGACGAGACCGAGAGAGAAATCCCGGACTCTCTCTACAAAGCTCGGCTGTCACCCGAGCAACTCACCCACTCTCTCCCTACTCTACTCTAAAGATGAGAGCACAAACTCACTAAGCTACTCTTCTCTCCTTTGAATGATTTGATGGATGCTCTCTCAAGGTGAAGGAGGGTCCCTTTTATAGCTTCCAGGGGCGGTTGCAGGCGTCAAGTGTAAGCTAACACTCTGCTTAACTGCCACGCAAAGGGGGACAGGTGGCGGCCTCTGGGGGAGGCCGGCCGGCCTAGGCCAGGCCGATCGGCCTGGCCTTGCTGCCCCGTGGCACCGCCTTCTTCAGGAACGCTCTGGATTGCACCCTGAGGTCGGTAACGGTTGCGTTGGATTGAAGCTGTCCGAGAATCCACTGTTGGTGGGCCCTTCAATCCATGCAAATGTAGCTTAGGCCTTTCGGGTTCTTTGGATCAAACCGACTTGATCGCACGTCTCATGATCATCTGAGTTGTATTTGTGATCTTTTGGACCAAGGACGTGGCAATTGGCCACAGAAGGGGGCCGGCCGACCTGGCATAGGCCGGCCGGCCGGCCTGGCTTTGTGTCAATTATGGCTTAACTTTTGCTTGCTTGCTCCTGCACTCACAAATTATACAAAACTTGTGGAACTCATTAGAAATAATCAATTTTACTTTGTTATGAGCAAGATGAGCCTGAAGTGTGACGGAATGTTGGTGGTGAAACCGTATCGTAACGACCACCAACACCGACCATAAAGCTTGGGGAAAAAGTTGAAGCCGAGACGGCCCAAGAATGGGCCAGGCCGCGCGGCCTAGGCCCCCTCTGGCCGCGCCACCCAGGCCATTCTTGTGGCCCCTCGCCTTCCCCTTTGACCTAGGGTTTCCCAAGCTATAAATAGCTCCCATTTCATTCGGGAGCCATCAATTCATTTTCATTCGACGCCGAAGGAGCAGAGAAGCTAGAGGGACACCTCTCGAAGAGCTGAGGGTCATGCTAGTTGTCTAGGGTTTGCCCTAGCCGATGTGGGAACCCTGTGAGGAATACCATGTCAAAGTTCTGGAGCTAGTTCATCAAGATCAAGGTAGGATCCCGGTGGTGATTATGATGTACATTCAATCATTCATAGTGAAGTTTATTTGAGTTTCCGATTGCTCCTAGCGAACAAGTGCCTCTCTCTATGATTTTGCTCATTCTTGGGTTTGCTTCTTCTAAGATCTATTATCGAGATAGATCGATCAGGATGTTCTGTTAGCCGTGGTGGCTAGGGGTTCATACCGGATCTACCAAGGATGTTCAACACGTTCGTAGAACGTGCCCTTGTGATTCATCTCGCAGATAGAGATCGTCGTGACGGGACGTTACTCGTGTATGGTGATGATCCTCAGGAGTTTGACCGGAGGCTATGATTTAAAGATGCTTTCAATGAGATTCTCATCTTGCTTGCTTCACTACTTTGCTCAGAACTACAACGTTTGCATGATCTAGGTGATCTAGATTGGTTATCTCTATGCTTTCTCTTGCTACCTCTGACGTTCTTTAGATTGATCTTTAGTAGATTAGATTGATTCAAGTCACAAGTGTTTCTTTGCTAGTTGGATTGGATCTTGCGTCTTTAGTTCCACGGATTGATAAACCTTGGGGGAATACTCATTTGAGGGAAGAGCTACAATGATCTATGCGCTTGCAGTGGATCTTGGCGTGCGTTTGCGCCGCCAACAATAGTGGCGTCCCTTGTCTATCTTTTCGGGTTGCAAGCCTTATCGTTTTGTCAGCTTCAGCATGTCGCACCTTTCTTCCAATGTATTCTTTGACTTACCATGCACTCCCAGATAGCCTAGTATGTTGACGCAAAGATTTTTCATCAAATGCATCACATCAATTGCGTTTCAAACATCTAAGATGACCCAATAAGGTAATTCCCACAATATGGATTTTTTCTTCCACATTGGAGCACGTCCCGTGATTGGATCCTTGGGAACAAGTACGCTACCGTCACTCTTCCCAAATACGCACTTCACATCCTTGATCATCGAGAACACCCGCTTACCACTACCAAACAAAGGCTTATGGCGAGTTCCAGACTATCCTTTAAATTGTTTCCCTTCGTTTCTTAGGGGGTGATCAGAAGGAAGGAATCGGCGATGACCCATGTATATGCACTTTTTAGAGTGTTTCAAATAAATACTATCGATTTCATCATAACAGTGGGTGCAGGCACTACATCCTACGTTCGACTGTCCCGATAGTTTTGCAAGTGCAAGCCAATCCTTGATGGTTACGAAAAGCAAAGCTCGGAGGTCGAAAGAATCCTTCTTCCTTCCAGAGCAGTAATAAATCATCAATCAAGGGTCGTAGGAACACATCAATGTCGTTGCCAGGTTCTTTTGGCCCTTGTATAAGCAATGGCATCATGATGAACTTTTGCTTCATGCACAACCAAGAAGGAAGGTTGAAGATACATAGCGTCATAGGCCATGTACTATGATTGCAGCCAAACACACCGAACGGATTCATTCCATCAGTACTCAAACCGAATCTTATGTTCCTTGGGTCCCTATCAAATTCAGGATACACTCGGTCAATGTTCCTCCACTGGGTCTGGGACCCATCTGCAGGGTGTCTAATCATGTGATCTTCCTTACGATCCTCTTTGTGCCACCGCATCAGCTTAGCTGTCCTTGTTTCTGAAAAAACGCTTCAGACGGGGTATTATGGGGAAGTACCATAACAACTTACCGGGAACTTTCTTCCTAATTGGCTGCCCATCAACATCACCTGGATCGTATCGCCTGATCTTATACCGCAATGCACTGCAAATGATCTTTTTAGCTTCGTAAGTTGTCGACGGCAGCTCATTACGCTCAGGAAGCATGTTCTTTACAATGTTTAATAGCTCACTGAATCCCTTATCAGTGACATCATTAGTTTCCTTCCATTTAACATCTCTAGCACGGTACCCAACTTTTTGTGCTCCGGTTTGCAACCAGGTTACAACGGCCTTTTGTGATCCTCCAACATCTTCTCAAACTTTAATGACTCCTTCGCAGTTTCACTGTCTTTCTGTGCATCAAGCAGTGCCTGACCTAGCTCGTCAGGTGGCTCCTCTTGTGAAACACTTGCTTCACCCTCTCCCATTGGTTCATCATGAAAACCACTAGCTTGGTGAACCCACACCCAGTCTGGAATGGTGTTATCATCACCGACATCAGCACCAGCATCATGTTCTTCATCTTCCATCATAACTCCAATCTCACCGTGTTTAGTCCAAACGTTATAGCTTTTCATGAAACCGTTCTCTATATATGGGACCGTAGAGTATTTCTTTTCTTGTATTCTCTTGTATTTTGGCAAACATTGCATGGACAAAAGATTAAACCCTTTGGTGATCTGTTGGCCTCTGCTGCATCGAGAAAAGATTTTAGGCCATTAACCCACGCTGATGTGGCTAGTCCGCCGTACATCCGTTGCCGATCCATCTGCAATTACTTGATGTATTAAAAAACACAAATCAATCCTATATAACTCAAATTAACTTAATTGTTATTACAATAACATATAAATTATAACGTCTCAACTTCCAACACAAATTATCCATAAAAATGACTTACACTAAGTACAAATAACCTTAATAAGTGTCATCCCACAAATAATTTATTCAAAGGAACATAAATTTCTCAATAGTTGACAAGCAACACGAGAATGATCTTCAACCATCTTTAGATGGGAAAGCAAGATCAGGATGCTGTGGGAGATTTTTTGCCGGCGCTGAAGAAGGTGGCGGAACTGGAGATGTCGGTTCTGTAGGAGATGGAGCCGAACGCCGCAATACACTCTCAAAACCTGGGTCCTCGCCCCTTTCAACATATTTTTCGTTTGTTTTTTTCAAAAAACGAACCATTGCTTTCTCCCACGATCCTATTTTCTTCTTCTTGTCTTTAAGCGCACGACGGTCACCGCCACCAGCACCACTCCCTCCAGCAGAAGCCATATTGATCAACGCGACTTTTTTTTGAAATAGTCTGGAACCATATTACAAAATATTAGAACATACGAAACTCTAATGTATAAGTAAAAAAAACATGCTCATTCCCCCTAATATGTCACTATGAAATAATACCCAGGCATATGACACTATGAAATGATTCGCACGCATATGTTACTATGAAATTTACCAAAAATTCATTTATCTCAAATTTTATGTATAGCTTAAAAACTGCTAATATGTCACTATGTAATAATTCCTAGGCATATATGTACAAATCAAACAATCATGCTTATTATCTCTAAGATTTTATTTTAAAATAATAGAGATACTAATATATATACACATGTCACTATGAAATAAAAAATCTAAATATTTCATACACAAACTATCTAATAACCTTCTCAATTAATGTGGAAAAAATCTAAATATGTCATACACAAACTATCTAAAAAGTAACTAATCAATTTTACATATAGCTCAAATTAATGTACAAATCAAAAAATCATTCTCATTTTTCTAAATGCTTTAAATCACCAATTTCTCTATCTACAAAGCATGAAATGAAACATAAACAACATAAAACAAGAGAGGATGAAGTTGCTAACCTTTGCTCCACTTGAATGAGTGAAATCACCACAAATTTGAAGAAAAATGGGCAGCACCTCCCCTCTAACACGCCATGGGAGAGAGGAGAAGCTCGAGCTCAAATGAATGGGCAGCACGGTCGTTTTGTGGCCTATTTTCATCGTCTGTTTTCAGTGGACAAGAAGATGGAAGACTGTTTTCAGTGGGCGAGATCCTTGGTAATTTCCCTCTTTTTTTCAGTTTGTGCACCGGTATCTCTGAATTTTTTCTTGTCAGAATTATCTCAGATTGTTAACTGAGTGTATCTCTGAATTTATCTTGTCAAAATTATCTTGGAATGTGAACTGAATGTTTCGTGAATGTGAATGTGAGTGGGAACTGTAGCATCTGAATGTGAATTTCAAAATTGTCACAGTAGGTATTCTATTGTTCTGTATCTTCTGGTCCTTCACATGTTGACATCCAACATGTTCTAGTGTTTACATGTCATACTCAGTTTAGATCAATTGCAAAAAGGCTATAGAGTGTTTGGCACACCTGATCATAGCCAAATGAAAAAAATAAATGTTGTATGTTATCTATGAAACTGTGCATTGAGAGTCACAGTTTCATCACATCTAAAAGCTGATGTGGCTATCTGATAAACCATGCCTATGACACTGGCACTGAGACTGGCCTTACAAATGAAGAGGGTATGTACAAGAGAGTTATCACACTTCCATCGGGGAATACACAAATATCAAGCACGTGGCTCCCGAGAAAACTGACCCGTCTGGTTCTTTCGTCGCTCACTCAGACTCGGAAAACAGTTCTGCCATCCTCGCTCTCGTATCTACGATTCTAATGCCACCGGCACTGCACGAAGCCGGCGCCAACATCAAAGTCCGGAGCACCAAGCTCGTGACCCTCGAGGCCGCCGTGACCATATTTGATGCCGGCGCCGAGCCATCAGTACATGCAGCACGCTGTGAACTTGTGATGACTCATCAGCATCATCCGAAAGTGGCCAGGGTCCCCTTCAAGCAGTTCTTACGCTCCATCTTACTATTACTAAATTGAATGCTCCTTTTGAAGCCTTCACGAGAAGCCACTTAGAATCTTAGATGGACACTTTTAAAAAGAGAGATAAATTAGAGAAGCCTCCCATTTTAGATGGACACTTCTGAAAAAAGAGAATAAAATTACTCACCTGTGCCATATTGAAAAATTAACCTAAAATAATCTAATTTCCTAAGGTTTTTAAAATCTAAAAATAGAAAAATGTTCTATTAAATCTAACTTCCCTGCGAACAGATCTGAAGCTTCTTTTCCTCCTCTCATGTCACACGTGATTACGACCAGATTTTAGCGTGACAGGATCTGATAAAAACAATACCACAACTGTTGAACGTCCAGGGCCACGGTCTCACCAAGGTGCGTATCTCATTTCCAAGGTAACCATTTACGGAAGACCTCTAGCTTTTGAATGTAGGAACATTGGCTCTTACTGACATCTGTATGAGCAATTGGTCAACACTGCAAATCTGATTAGTCGCATATCCGAGTCTGATTGGTCTCATATCCGCAATTGATTGGTTGATCAAAGTTCCGAGTCTGATTGGTCTCATATCCGCAATCGATTGGTTGATCAAAGCTCCGAGTGCGACTGGTCTCATATCCGAAAGTGATTGGTTGATCAAAACTCCGAGTCTGACTTGTCTTATATCCACAAGTGATTGGTTGATCAAAACTCCGAATCGGATTGGTCTCATATCCGAAAGTAATTGGTTGATCTTAAATCCAAAAGAAACTGATTCGTATCGGCTCTGAAAGCAAAACCATTCATCTCAACTCCGAAAGTGATGAACATATTGGTCGGCTGTCTTTATGGCTTCTGAAAGTGGTTCTCTTGCGAAGCTAGCTAACCAACTGATCTCTCGAGTTTGTGTTCGGTGGTACAAGTAATTTTTAGCCACTCCTTTTCCAAGCGCTTAAAGAATCTGCAATAAAGAAATATGCGGCTGCGTAAGGCTAGCTCTCAGTTGAGGACTTTCGTCTCTTATCCTGGCATTCCGTTCGGAGATGTGCACCGGCAAGCGGCAATCCAAACTCGTCTCTCGCCAGCGTTATGTGCAGCGGGCCGCAGCACTCTCCACGTTTAACATGGATGATGCTGAATTTTTTATGCTCTCTCTAATGAACTACTTCCTCTGTTCCTCCAAATTATATGTCGGTTTTTTGCCCTTTTTAGTTCTTAAATTTTGCTATGAATCTAGATAAATATAGCGTTTATCAAGATTCATAACAAAGATTATCAACCTTATAAAGCCGAAACGACCTATAATTTGGGACTGATATAGTAATAAATGCGACGCCAACTACCATTAGGGTACTCTCTTATGCTTGTGCGCAAGGCATAAATATCGATAATAAACTTTTTTTTAGCTTGTTTGGCTAGTCTCGCCACTGCTACGCTTTAACCCCTTTTGACTCGCACAAGCAAAGTACGAAGCTGGCTACCTTTAGGAAGCGCTTCTTTTTATTCCCATGTCAACTTGTCCATGAGTTTCATGGTTACGAAAGCATATTAGCTAGATTCTTTTAGGTACATTTGTAGCTCCAATATATCATTGTGTTTGTAACTGGTGCATGTTAATACTATGATTTTTCCATATTAATTGTTACAAATAATCTTAAGTACTGACTTTGCTGAATCTAATCTAATTCCATGAACGGCGTGTAATGTTCAAAGAAAAGGCGTGAACAACTCCAGATTCAACACCTCCATGTGAAAATTTATCATAAAACAACACTTCTTGGTACCCTTATCAGCAAACTATACATAATTAGTAGGCTGTGGCAGAGCCATGACTCATCAGATCAGTTGGGTATTTCCCGGTTTGAAAATATACTGAACAGAAATATGAAAACTACGCAATGTTGTTATTGATGCAAGGACATTATTTTCTCGCTCACCCAATTCTTATCACAGGCATTCCCAAAAAAAAAAAAAAAAAAAAAAAAAAAAAAAAAAAAAATCTTATCACGGGCTTCTATATAAAAGCGGCTGGCTAGCTACTCATGCAATGCAGTAACAACATCAATCGTTCAGATCTGCTATAGCTTCTGCACACATATACACACACACACGAGGAGTAAGTATAAAGTTGGGAATGCGAAGTATCAGCAAGTTTCCAACCACTACTAGTGGGGCTAAAGCAACGATCCGGCCTACAACCATCAACTGAGTGAAGCGAGGCATGGTCGCCAAACGACTGAGTGGAACCTTGCACCCTCCATACTCTAGCTAAAATGAGCCTACAGGCCCGCTTGGGCACATATGGTATGTGAGACCAAACACGTTGGCATCCCGCTGCATTTTTTGCTGCATCCTGCCAATGAATTGCTCCCGTCCCGTCATTCCAGTGCCAGACTGCCACGGCAGTACTTAACTTTACTACGGTGGCACGAGGGTCAATACAGCCGATGGAGAAGACCCCGGACATAGGTGGTGACTGCGAACTTGTGACTGTCGAGCGGGCATGGGGCGTGTTTGCTGTTGCTGGTGCAGGCACTGCGCTTACGTTCGAACTCTTGATCCCCCATGCTCTCCAGCTCCTGTCGTCCAGAATTGAATCAAAACAAGACACATGGCCGGGACAAGAATGAAAGAAACACATGGAACCTGGATATGCAGTGAACACAAGCTTCTGTCTCTTGCAACCATCAAAAGTTTACCAGCAAGGCATGGGATCAGATAAACACAATCCATATTGACTTAGTGTACAAATAAAATATGAAATTTTGTAGAAACAATAACCATCGGTAGTTATTGCTCTATGAACATATACGCTGCATCCAACAACAAAGATTCATAATTCTTAACTATCTTGAGGATCCATGAAGATCTGTCTTTCATTGAAAGCTCAAAACTAATTTTTGTATTTCCATGGCTAACAAATGAATTATCATTTTTAGACAGTTATTATGTGCCATTTCAGTGATTTGCTCATATATTCCTCTCCTAGGCTTTAGCCGTAATTACTTTATACAATCTCGATGGTCCAATCATCGAGCGGCCAAGGTTCGACTCTTGCGTGCACCTGTAAGCTAATTGAACATGCACCAGCAAGAACATTGTTTAACTACATCACATAGAACATCGATGCAGAGATTGTTGTGGCATTGTCTCAAATGGTTCTTTCAGAGTTAATCTGGAAAGAGTAGCTATAGCTAATAATATAGGAAAAGTATACAATGCTATTACTACCGGAGAGATATTATTTCCACCCTCTGTTGTATTGTGATCCAAATCCCAGTTGGGTTATAACTCGATAGGGGTGTGCTATTTGGATTGCTAGTTCTACTGGGACTCGATAGAGGTGTACTTATGGCGTCATGACCTTTGACGCCATACTAGCGGTTCCATTTTTGGAATTCTTTCCTTCAGATGTCTATATTCAAACTTCTTACTAAAAATAGGCTAAATGGTAAACATTATACAATCGTTAAGTGGGCTGATATTGCTAGTCATATACAAACGGACTACCACTACGCCAGATATCGTTTCTGGATTTTTGGGATTTTTTTAGGCGCGGACGAAAAGTTGACCCGCCGCAACAAAGATCGGACGAAACTGTAACTACCGTCCGTACCTAGAAGTCAATTTCCAGGGATGGACTAGGAGCCCACCCGCGCCCAAAAATATAGACCATTTCAAGAACGGGCGATGGGGTGACATGCACATGAAAATGATCATTTCTAGGTGTGGGTCACCCAATCGCGCATTTTTAAAAATGGTCTCCATTTTCAGGCGTGGGCCGTGGGATGACCCACTCCTAAAAATAGATGTTTAGGAAAGGACGAATTGAAGGGCTCACACGGCCCCATAAACAGTTCCACACAATAAACACAATATTTACCACGTCATTGGTCTGTGGCTTCTAGACCCAGCTCTCTCATTGGTTGTCACCCGTTTATCATTTGATGCCTATTGACGGTTGTTAAGTACCAATTTTATGTCATTAACTTCTGCATATAAGGATAAAAAGTGAGCATCAATTTAGTAGTAGGAGTTATTTACTAACGAATTCCATGAGTGTCGATGAATATTTGTCGCAGGTCACTCTACTATGGAAACGAAGTGGGAATGCACCTAAATGGCTGAACTAGCACATCTCCAGCCAATAAAGGGCTGTCTCGTGGACTTCCCATGGATCCATGGTCCCACTTGAGCGAAGAAGCACACTTCTGGCCAATTGTGTGCAACTACATGGATTAAAGGGCCCCACAAGCAGGAGCTAGAAGTACAAGTTCACCTCATACACGCTCAGGGGCCCACATGGAAGACTCGATCTGTCCAACGTGTTTCCCAGTCTTAAAGCGGTTAGGGAATATTCCCTGCTTGATCACCTAGAGTTACCGACTCTACCAACCTATAAGTATGAGAGGAGGGTGCTGAAATGAGGACATAACATTTCACCCAAGATCAACAACTTGTCTTGAGTTGAGAGCCTCATTGCATAGGTCTAGAGCTGGCGCGGCTGCTTCAATTTTCTGCTATCATTTATATCCCTCACACAATCATTATAAAATTAGGTGTGTTCTGGTTTTCAGTGCTACGGTTCAGACAATCATTTCCCGATTCACCCTCACCAACCGCATCTCCACCCTATCACATGCTTCTTCTATATATAACTAACTCATGGCTTGGTAATTAGACAATGTGCTTGTTGCTCTTCCTACAACTTTAACTCTACAAGGTGCTTCAATTCCACATTTCTCATCATTGATCCTTTTTGAAGCTTGCGTCCACAACATTGGTGATGTCATAAGGTGATAAGATCGATACACAGTTCCTTTGCCCACTTCACAAACATGCCCGTAAAATTCCGAAGGAATAGCTAGCTAGCTAGCTAGGAATAGGAGGTATCAGTGAAGTTGCGATCACAAGATAATGGCATATTGCGGCAATCGTTGGGCATTTCCAGCCCATCAAGCCTACCTGGCCATGCTCCGCGCTTGATCCATCTGCTTTTTAGCTGCGCTCCGCTGTCCCCTTCCATCTGCCAATGGTGTCATGTTGCCGACACTTCGCGGCGCATGGAGCTCGATCTAGCGTGCACCTCCACTGGATATGATCTTGTGCACTACCCTGAAGTCACCGGCCGGCGTGGCCGCCGCCTACGACCAGAGCATCAAGTCGATGCGTTTTTGCGCCGGCAGCTACAAGTGTGGCAGCTCCACTACGACTCCAACGGCGCCTCGAGTTGGCGCCCCGGTAACGTCACCGTGGACTCGTGGACGGCCCATGGCTGTTTGATGCGATTTTGTCATAATATCTATCATACTTCATGAACTAAACTCGTCACGAACCATAAGGAAGTAAGAAAGAGAAAAAAGAGAAGCTAGCAACGTTTCTTCTGCTGTGAGAGCGTGGTGATTGGTGAGCAGGAGGCTGTGAGTGCACGTTTCTTCTGCTCTTGATGAGGCCCTTGCAACCGCACCGTGGAATAGGAGTCTATTCAATTACGCCCATCTGACACGCACTTGGTACAGGCATGGAGTATTCTAAAAGCGGGTTCATCACCAGGAAATAAAACTGATCCAGCGTGGGCTTTGGATAGCTATCGTCGACACCGTTTGTTTATTTGGCGGCACAATAGAGATATGTATCTTAACTATTTATGAGTAGTTTGGTGTGGTAGGTCTCTAGGTTCGCTCTTAAAAATTTATTTACCCAAAACGTTCACTATTGCAGAAACCGTTAATTTAAGCGGCACGAAAACCTCATCCGCGCCGGCGCCGCTTCCCTTTTCCCGATGTCAGGTCATCCTAAGCGGTTATTTAACCGCTTTCAATGACTTCTTAAACGTGCCGGTGTGCTGCACACCGGTTAGAATGACTTCTTGTTCAAATCGGTTTGTTTAGCGCCGGAGCGTTTGACTACGTATACTAATCGGTTCGTTAAGCGCCGCGTAGTTTTATAAACCTATTGCTACCGGTTTAGTTAACGCCGGTTAGGAATGATGGCACACACGTTTAAAAAAACGCGTTCGTTTCAGTCATTTGATCTTGAATGAATACTAGTTAGTTATATACGGATCGTTATGAAAGAATTGCACACACAACATATTCACATTCAACATAATGTGAACGTGTACATGCTAGACGTTCACAACAAACACAGAATCTAGTTGGGTACCCATTCAAGACCAATATAATCCAGTTCATCACTTAACAGTTCATAACTAGATTGAGACTTCATCAAAAGTTCACTAGGTAGCACTTTAACTTCATCACTACAGAGTCTAATTTACATATACATAGTAGTGCAGAAATATATAACAGAAATTAATCATCATAAATTGAATAGGCAGTTCATCTCACATAACTAGCTAGTGCTAAGCATAATTAAGGAACGACAATGCCTAGCTAAATGGACCAAAATGGGCAATTCATTCATAACGACAAAAGAATGTAAACCCATGACAAGAGAATGCTCATCTCGGTGCCACCGTCGCCGCTACCATCCGGCGGAGGTCATGGTCGAAGGGGAGGCAGCGGCGCTTGGTGGAGAAGTCAGGGGACCAAATCCGCGATAGCATGGGCTAGATCCGCAGACATGTCCGCCTCCACGGCTGCGGATCTAGGTCGTGCCCCCAGCAGTGGCTTGCCGCTGCAAGACGGAGGCGACCCGATCCGCGGCGGTGAGGGCGGCGGAGGCCACTGCGATCCGCGACTCCGCCATGGATCCGGTCAAGGCGGCCGCGGATCCGGTGGCGGCAGCAGCGAAGGAGTGGAGGAAGGCCTCCCGCGCCGAGGCCACCGCAGCGCGATCGACAAAGTCAGCGACACGGCTTAATGCAGCTGCCGTAGCCTTGGCCCTTGCGTCGAGGGTGGACGCCATACGGAGGAACAGGAGGTTAGATCCCTCTTCTCCACTAGTGTTGTTTGCTTGCTGAAAGGTGACACTAGTTGAATCACTACAATATTCCGATGCCACCAAAATCTAAAGGATCACTTGTACACTCCACTGCATCTGCCGAAATGAATTGGAAGATACATCTGGGGCCTTAATCTGAGAAACAATGGAACATGTGACTATAACAGTGAAAACAAACTTTGTCTCTTCCTACAGTCATTAGTTAACCACCGAGACATGAAACTTCATGAACACATCAGTACATATTTAGATAGACCTTTTGAAGTATAAATTTTTGTACAAATAACCTTCAGTTTTTTATTTGTAAAATAGGAGCATATATTAATTGAACAAGGAAAGAAAAAAATGTCCCCAAGCCATACAATAAACTAAGAGTTCACACAATTCATAGAAAACCATCACGCGCTCTAACTGCAAGGTCATTATTTATTCCCGGCCCCTTACCGTCCTTTCCTTATTGCCAATTTGTTCTACAGTAAAAGTAAGTTTGTGCTCCCGCCTCTACTTCTGCAAGGACATCTCATTTGTTCCTCCCTGACCAAGCCCATGTCCTTTCCTTCTTGCCAGCTTTTATATAGAAATGTTTCTCCTCCTGGGTGCCTAGCTAGCAATTTCTAATTAGGCACTGCATAGCGAAACGATTCAATCAATTAGACTGTACATGTGTCGACTATGGTGTCGACGAGGCACACACTGCACACGTACGTCTGATTGTACACACATATGCATATGTACAAATAACTATTAGTAGCTAGGAATGTGAAGTATCAGCAAGTCTCGGACCATCGTATTGCACTGAATGACAACGATCCAGTCTGGCATCACGGATTGTTTGAACTGAGAAATGGTCACTACTCTGCAGCAACATGCCATGTAGTTGCTCTCATCTAGTCATCATTCAATTGCGCCCACAATCCAGTTGTATTGCTCTGCCACAGGGGCAAGACAGAGTTGACGTAAGTCACTGGACCATAGCTTAGTGACCACAGAGGCATATATTGATCGTGTTTGTTCTCGTTGGTGCGAACTCGATCAGATTCAAATTCTTAACTATCACGGGCGTGTTTAGATGGGAGGTGAAAAGTTTTCGAGATGTCACGTCAAAGAAAATTTATCATTTAGGAGTAGTAAATGTAAACTATTGGTAAAACTAATTACAGATCTAGCCAGCAAATCGCGAGACAAATCTAATAACGGGTAATTAGAGGGTAATTAATTAACAATTAGCAGACGATTACTGTAGCATTACTGTTGCAAATCTTGGATTAAGTAGTCTCGTTAGATTCGTCTCGCGACATACACTCCATCCATGTAATGAATTATTTTTTTCGGCTACATTTAGTGCTTCATGCATATAAGATTCTCTTTTGAAACTTTTTTCGCATGGCAACTAAACACAGCCCACATGCAATGAAGTCCTGACTTCCATTGAACGCTATAAATGGTAAACTTCAATTCGGTGCCTAACGAGTGTATTAGGATTTAAGACTTGTGCAGCGCAACGTCAGGCACGCGGTGTGCATTTGAGTAATGTGCTCAGCGTTTTCTCCTAGACTCAAGCTACCATTATAGGAAATTCGTCAGCGGCAGCACCTCCACCTATCAAGCTTATTAGCTTATGAATCAACTTGCTAGATCGATCGTAACTGTGAACCTGGTCGCTCAGCGTTATTAAGGTTCCATCGTCTTACTAATGAGCTTAACAATTCTGAAAGAATGAGAACAGGCTTACAGGCTGCTGGCCGTAAATCACGTCATTAGTTGGAGATTACGTACTTAATTGTGTCAACAATGTCCAAGGAAAGAGCACTGTGCCAAAAAACGATCTGTGGTGACACCTAAGATTTACCTTGCTAGCGGTCAATATTGGCACCTGCCAGCATAAACGAAACTGGGCCCACTCCAGTCGATCGTGACCCACCACAAATGTCAGGTGAAGGATCTCGTCCAGGGTGCATGTGAAGAAAAAAAGCAGGGGTGATAGAGAGAAGAGAGGTGCACCTGACATGTGGGCCCCACATGTCAGGTCGATGTCATCACCTAGTCAGATTGTCACACAAGGGATTTAACACGTACAATGGTGATTTGGCCCTCATGCGAAACAATCCCATCTCGCACTAGCAAGTTTAGGGTGTCACACTCGCTGCTAAGTTCAAGGGTGTCACACCCCAAAATTCTCATTTTGGGTTGTGAATAGAAACACTAAATAAAATAAAGGATTTTATTATTCTCTAAAATGTACCGACATTTATTTTGATATAAATTTAATGGGGTTGTTGCATTCATGCCAGGTACATTGTGTTTATGCGTGCAAAATGAATTTAAATTGTTTTTCAAATGCATGCTGATTCGGCCGCTTCTCATCTCACATCTCAATCAAATTTCTTGCACTTCTATTTCCTGATTCTCTCTGAATTGGCGTGCACGGTTGTGCTAGCCTGTTCATCTCTACATGCCACAACTCGTTGTTTCCTTCCTAGCTGCCATTGCGGAGTTCATGCAAATTCTCCTTAATTAACATCTCCATGTGACCACTCGATAGCAATTGCCACTAAACAGCAATGGAATCGGCACTTGCTTCACCTTCAATTCCATCTATATCAGAAACGCCAATCATTGCCTTAGTGGCATTAACGCAAAGCTCCACCAATCGGAAGTTTACATCACCGTCTGACTCCTATAAAAGGCACCCCTCTCCTTTGTCCCTGCGTGTGTTCCTGCAAAAGATCATCAGGTTCCCCTCTCTGTCCTCTCAAAACTCAAGTCGCCGTGGTCTGCCTTTGCAGTTTGGGAATCGAAGCTGTTCGGCACTGCCGCACTCTCTGGTGTCGTTATCGCCGAGCTGCTACCTTGTTGCCGTTTTCCATCAGTTCATCGCCGGCCAACAGTACGCTTTGTTGCCTTGACAGAACTAGACTGAAAGTCTATTGATTTGGATGATTCTGAGGTGAGTCAATAGTATTCTGTGTCCCTTGATCATCGAACTCTGTAAAGCATCCCTCGACACTCTTGTTCTTCTCTGTATATATACTCATATTTTTCCTAGCTGCATACACACACTGAGTGTATAGAAATCCTATCCATCAGAACCTCGCATAGCAGCATTGCGCGGCAGCACGTGCTTGTAACCACGTACAAGCAAGCAAGCAGTCAGTACGCATACACCTTGATGATGTCGCTATGAAGATGTCGCATAGCATTATGCTGATGTCATATACACCCTTTTCCTTTCAAGAATATCAATTTCAGGAATAATATAATTCTATAAATGCCTATCTTGCTCCTTGCCATCTAAACTAAACACGGTCATTACTACAGAAAGTGGCATCAGAAACGCCATAATCACAAACGGTTTTGCTAAAACCGTTTGTGATGCCCTTTATCACAAACGGTTTTGTGATGACGGGTCGGCACATCACAAATGGTTTTTGCCAAGAACCGTTTGTTATGTGAACTATCACAAACGGTTTGTAACAAAAACCGTTTGTGATGTAAAACTGTTTGTGATGGTGAGCGTCACAAACGGTTCTTCACTCAAACACATTTTTAAAGCACTAAACGAAATCAAATTTTGTAAACGATCTCGGATGAACTTTTGACCAAAATGAAAGTTGTAGATCTTGAAAAGTTATGAAACATTGTAGTTCACCATTTTTTTATTTGAAGTCATCTTGTCAACCGAATCTAAGTTTGAATTTTTCAAATTTAAAAATTCAAATTTTGTAAACGACCTCGGATGAACTTTTGACCGATATGAAAGTTGTAGATCTTGAAAAGTTACGAAACATTGTAGTTTACCACTTTTTTATTTGAAGTCATTTAGAGCCTCAAATAAGCAATTTACACTCGAAAAACATTAATATGAGGGGAATCAAAATGGTATATGGACACAAAGACTCTAGTAGTGCAGTGGTAGAGGGGCTATCGCGCGAAGGAGAGGGCACAGGTTCGAATCCTAGCAGCCGCGTAGCGCGCGAACTTTCCGTGAAAAATGTTTTGCTATTTTATTTTGGTTTATTTTGGGTTTAGACAAAACCGGCTGTGATGGAGTCATCACAGCCGGTTTTCACAGCCGCTGTATAAATTGTATAGAGAAAAACCGGCTGTGATGACCATCACAGCCGGTTTTAGGGGGGACTATCACAACCGCTTGATCTCATCCGCCCTCCAAAACCGGTTGTGATAGGGATTAAAAACCGGTTGTGACAGGGGGTTGTGTAGAAGTGGTTCCTTTTCCTTTAACTCTCTTTCATGGCTTCTACGGCTATCACGTGTAGTAACTTTTGGTAGCAGTTTTATAAATTGTTTTTATGTGGTCTATAGTTTCTATGCTTGCAGCCATGGATGATTGACTTGAATAGAAGGCAACCGGATCAGACAAGTGCCCTTGATCATATCCCAGCAACCTTATTTATTTTATGTTTTACTTAGAGTAGTTAGACCATTAGTTGCACGCTGAGTCTAAATATGAATCCCATGCTAAGGTTTACTAGAATTTCTTTTACCATTCCTTGAAGCCGGGTTGGTTTAATAAGTCGTGCTTAGCTTTGTAATCTTGAAGGTTGGGCTAATAAAATAACCTTATATAATCTGGTGACTGAAGTTGGAGGAGGTGGAAGCCTCGTGATATGTGGATTGGGAATCTAAGCAGGATCGATGCAATGGTTGGATGGATTCCAATTTGGTGTTGATTTGGTTTATGTCGTCTGACACATGGGTTGGTGCTAGTTCCTGCCTCGGATTCTAAGGACCGGTTCTTGAAGCCTGTAACCCGGCTTAACAGTGCAACCGTGAGATCTATATGGCTCTAGACCTGGCCAATTAATTAGCTGTCCAATTTTGTACATTGTCGGAAAGATTGCATGACGCAAGCGTGGCACAAGAGGGGGCCTAAATCGGCGAATCCTTAGTGGAAGGCCTTGTAGCGTAATGGAAAACACGACTAATGGTGAAAGTGTGCACCCTCTGCAGAGTGTAAACTGATATATCAACCGTGCTCACGGTCAAGAGCGGCCTGGACTTCTTCGTGATTAGTGGAGCCTGGTGGTGGTTGGTTGGCTAGATGGTGGATCAGATGAATTTCAGGTGGGTTGGTTCTGGTTGAGCTGGTGGTTTCATATCTAGTAAATAGGTGCTAAGGAATTAAGGTTAAATGAAGGATATGTTGCTTAAGCGCGAGGTAACCCCAAAATTCCTCCTATTTAAGCCTCATGTCATTTCCTTTTCTCACACTTGCGGAGTACAATTCGTTGTACTCATCCCTGCTTTGCCTCCTGCTAGCCCAGAGGGCCGACGTTGGATTTTACTCTTTAGCAAACGTACCTGACAGGAGTAATAGATAAGCGCCGAGATAAAGTTTTGATTGATTAATCATTGTACTCATGCACCCACCACGGCACCTTCAGTTGCCACAGGTTCTCAGATTTCCCATTGCTCACTCTTTATAATATAGATATAAGAGTAACAACACTTTCTCTCATTCATGGATCATGGTAACACCGGCACCACTTTCCCCATATATATACTCACCGTCTCTAGGAACCTCCGTTGCACATACGTAGCAAGAAAGGTGAGGGGTCAGCAAGTTACATTCGACTAGTGCTATGCAATTGCCCGCTCTGAGTTCTAGGTCGGAGAGCAAACAACAGGCACTGCTAGAGAAAGCACTTTCAGTATCGGTCGGGAAGGCACGTTTAGTACCAGTTTCACGACCGGTACTAACAAATCGAGACTAAAGTGCCGATCGTTTAGTACCGGTTGTGGAACCAGTACTAAACGACGCATTTTAGTACCGGCTGGTGTTACCAGCCGGTACTAAACTGCGTGCCCGCAGCAAGCCCCAGGGCGCGCAGTTTAGTACCGGCTGGTAACACCAGCCGATACTAACACATTATTTTCTTTTTTCTTTTATTTTAGTTTGTTTTGTTTTCTAATTGTATTTCTAATGCTTATACGTAGTTGTATCCGTTCTAGTGCGTATTCGTAGACGTATCCGTTGTAATCTGTATTCGTAGTCGTATCCTTGCAAATAAAGTAATATTACATTACAATCAAATATAATCTAAGTCTCGTCCTCCTTGTTCTATATAAAGTAATATTTCATATATATACAATGTTTCAAGAGTTTGGATCAGAGAAAAAGTAATTAAGTTAATTTTCATTCTTCTTCTTCTTGTGGAATTCCTCGTCCTTACCTCGATCTGGGTCCATTGCACCAATACTTATTCTCTGATCTGTATAAAATTTGCCGTTTGGATTTACGACCTCGTCGAGTAGGAATCCCATGAGCTGTTCTTGAACTGCCTTGACTAGTTCCGGTTCAATGAGGTCTTCTGACATTTGCATAAGCTGTCAATAAAATTCAGCGTTAGTCTTAGTAAACAAATTTGCATAATGAAAATTAATAAAATGATGGAAAGTTTACGTACGTAAAATTCTCTCCAAATTCTCGCCGACTGCAGGAGCACTAGGTTGTCCCTGCTGTTGGCTAAGTACTTCTACCCATCGCTGATCGACTCATTCGTTTATTTCTTGGGTTGTTCTTTGTTCAACCTGAGCTAGCCTGTCTGCAAGCTCACGCATCTGTTCTTCCACGGCTTTCTTGCTTCTACAGCGGCTTCGGTACGTATCCAGATCTTGGCTGAAGCCAAGTTTCCATGGGACTACGACCATGCCTCGAGTCCGACCAGTGTATTCTGGATTGCCAAGAGTGTACGTTAGCTCGTCCTTCTCTCGATCAGTCTTGAAAGATCCATCCTCCACTTTCTTCATTGCTTCGTCGAGCCTGTCGATCGCACCGCTATGGCATCGATAGTGATAAAGGCACCAGTTTCCATGTTTAGTCTGCCTCCATGAGCATAGAAGTACCACCTCACTCGTAATGGCCACGAGAGTGTCTGCGGTACGATTCCTCGTTGAATCAATTCATCTTCCATCTTCTTCCATTTCGAAATCGCCTTCTCATAACCTCCTAGTCCTAGATGGTGGAACTGACTTTTTTCGAGGCATTTTCTATGTTAGTTCTAACTCGCTTCTGTTAGTCTGCCGACAAATGATTCTGCAAAAATTCATCCCAAAATGGTCTTTGATTCTGGTAGTGCTTGTCAAAATCTGGTGTGAGATCCTTCTTGATGAAATTGGCTTTCAACTTCTTCTTAAACGATTGAAATTGGGTAGCCATCTTCCTCATAGTCCAATCCTTGACTTTCTGTAATTTTTCTTCTGGAAATGTGAAGTGTGTAGTGATCTGCTTCCATAACATTTCCTTCTCTGACTCTAGGACTATTTGTCGAACATGAACATTTGGATCGGTGTTTTTAGATACCTTCCAAAGCTCATACTTGATGGGGATGTTTTCCCTAACAAGATATCCACATAGATTCACATAAGTGGTCTTATTCCCAGCAGATTCCTTTGGTTCACCATCATCGCCCACTGCTGTGACCAGGGTATGGCCCGTC
Source organism: Urochloa ruziziensis (assembly GCA_015476505.1). NCBI lineage: Eukaryota > Viridiplantae > Streptophyta > Magnoliopsida > Poales > Poaceae > Urochloa > Urochloa ruziziensis. The sequence goes on along the minus strand of CM027121.1, from coordinate 45,320,561 downwards.
ATTTTTTTCTTAGAGCCTCTCTTCCGTTTCGGAGGGTTCGATCCGGATGCCTGAAAATAAAACTATAAATTAATAGAAGACATTGATACCTACAAGACGTGGATATAGGTCGAGATCCTTATGTGTAGCTCAGTCTCGTTGTCTTCGGCTCCATCCTCATCATCATCATCTCCATCATCATCTCTGTCATCTCCATCCCCTCCATGTCCAGATAAATCGAAATATTGACTGCCATCATATCGCATGCATCAAACTCTACGGCGCTTGTACCCTCTCGAATCATACTCTGCAGTAACTCCTCCTCCTCGCTACGTCGTGGCATTTTCCCTAGTATACGATAGGACTAAAATATGAAATAATTTATACATTTTTCAGGTACATATGAATATTTCCCAGTGATTTTCTAAGTTATGTGAGGATTAATTTCTAGCAATATAATTTTCTAATAATTTTCCGGTACATATGAATATTTGCTAGTACATATGAATATTTTCTGGTAATTTTCTAAGTTATGTGAGGATTATTTTCTAACAATAAACAATGTTCTAATAATTTTCCGATACATATGAATATTTTCAGTGATTTTCTAAGTTATGTGAGGATTAATTTCTAATAATATACAATTTTTTAATAATTTTCTGGTACATATGAATATTTGCTAGTACATAGGAATATTTTTCGGTAATTTTCTAAGTTATTTGAGGATTATTTTCTAACAATAAACAATTTTCTAATAATTTTTCGGTACATATGAATATTTGCTAGTGCATATGAATATTTTTTGGTAATTTTATAAGTTATGTGAGGATTAATTTCTAACAATAAACAATTTTCTAATAGTTTTTTGGTACATATGAATATTTTCTAGTACAATGAATATTTTCCGATACATAAAATTACAAGTAATTGCTATCGATACTAGTAATTTCTAACAATACACAATTTTCATGTAATTTTCTAACAATACATAATTTTCATGTAATTTTTAACAATATACATTTCCGAGGTACATATGAATATTTTTCGGTACATATGAATATTTTCTAACAATATACAATTTTCATGTAATTTTCTAACAATATACAATTTTTCATTTAATTTTCTAAAATTTATTATAACATTTCAAAGTAAATAGAAAAAAAAGATGCTGACCTCACCACTACAATGGGCTGACGTCATCATCTAACGTACACATAGGGGCGGCGCTGTCGAGGAGGCCGAGGCCGGCGGTGGCGCTGGGAGGGGGCGCTGGATCGGAGGCGGTGCTGGAGGGGGCGCAAGGCGGCCGAGGTGGCGTCGGCGAGGCGCGTGCGGCGGAGGGGCGGCGCCGCGTGCGTCGTCGGATAGAGGCAGGGGCCGGCGCGGTGGTGGACGGGGGCGCACGGAGGCCGGGGCCCGTGCGACGAGGCAGACAGTCGACAACGGCGGGAGTCGAGGATCTGCGGCGGGAGTCAACGACGGCGGGAGAGAGAGGCGGCGGCGGCGGCGGCGGCGCGGACGACGACGCCGAGGAGAGGGCGCCGGGCGGAGAGGGCCGGCGGCGCGGATGAGGCAACGTGGGGACAGCGGCCGGAGACAGCGCGGGGGAGCGGCGGCGTCGAGGATCTGCGTCGGTCGAGGAAGCACGGAGACGGCGGCGGCTCGAATGACGGTGAGGGCTAGGCAGCGCGGTGAAAGGGACGGTGAATTTGGCTAAGTGTGGGGGAGGAGAAGGCGTGGGGTTTCATACCCTAGGCAGTTTAGTCCCAGGCCTTGTTACAAAACCGGGGCTAAACTGCCATCAGTAGATGGCAGTTTAGCCCCGGTTTTGTAACAAGGCTTGGAACTAAACAAGGCCCGGGACTAAACTGCCACCTCTGCCGAGAAATGAAAACGTGGGGCAGTTTAGTACCGGTCCTTGTTACAAACCGGTACTAAACTGCCTCACCGTTTACTATTTCAGATTTTCTTATATTTTCTGTATATTACTTTTGTTACCTATTAATACTTATTGAAAGCACATTGATATTATAAAAGCACAACATTTATTGTTTAAAAAATAAAAGTACATTGATGATTACATGTTTAATTTTTAAATTGGAAAATATACAAATATACTTCTCTGTTTTAAAACTAACAAATTTGCATACTTAGAGCTTATAAATATGTCATATACTTATATTATCTATAAAATATGAAGAAATTATAATTATTTACATGAAAAATGTTTATAGATAATAACTTCAAAATCACATATAATTGTTTCTTTAAATTTAAAATTAATAGTTTAATTACGTCAAATATAATAATCAACAATTTTGATAATCAATAAACAATACGAGAAAATACTATTTTCACCATGCAAAATTATATTGAGTTATTCGACATAAGTATTTGTCCAAAATGCACTACACGACACACATTACATTACATCACTTAATGCAAAATTAATCTTCCTCTTCATCATCTTCTAATGAAACAAAATTAATCTTCCTTCTAACGAATGTCCCCTGGTTGTGATCGGGTCTTAAGTACGGAGTATCTCCTTTGGATAACAGGATGCTTGGATCAACATCAACTGAGAATGGAGGATGGTCGTCTAGCTGATCATAATCTTCTGATCTGTCCGTAATGTCTTCAACTCCAACTATTTTTCTTTTTGCTGAAGAACTATGTGGCATCTAGGCCCATTATCTTGTGGTTTCTTTTCTGTCTGCTCCTTTTCGATTGGCTTCTTTTGCTTTCTCTTCTTGGCTTTGCTTGCCTTTTTCTTGGGTTTGCTTGTCATGTCTTTCACGTAGAACACTTGGGTCACATCTTTAGCTAGGACAAATGGTTCCTCCTTATATCCAATCTTTTTAGGTCCACTGTTGTCATCCCATATTGGTCTATCGTTACGCCGACGCGGCTCACCCATTGGCAGCGGAATAGAGCAACTTTTATTGGTCCATAATCAAGTTCTCATATCTCCTCTATGACGCCATAGTAGATGTCCTTTATTCCATCATTGCCTATCGCATCTATACGGATACCACTATTTTGGTTAGTGATCTTTTGGTCTTGAGCTCTTGTGTAGAATGTATACCCATCTATCTCATAGCCTTGGTATTGCAAGATTGTTATTGATGGTCCCCTAGCCAGCAATTGAAGTTCTTGATCAATCGTGCCGTCGCCGATGAATTTTCGTCTAAGGCAATCTCTGAAAGTTTCTATGTGATGACGGGTAATCCATGTATGGGCCTTGTTTGGGTTTTCGGATCATATAATATCCTTATGCTTCTCTATATACGGAGCCACCAAGGTGGAACTTTGTAGAACCATGTACTTTGCTTGGCAAATTTCATGGTGAGAGAGGTTCATATTAGATTTTCTCCCAAGTGTGCCCTTTCCGCAAAGTCGTCCCTCATGGTGTGACACGGGGAGTCCAATCGGATCAAGATCCTCAATAAAGTCTACACAAAATTTAATGACCTCTGTTCCATAGCCTTTAACGATGCATCCTTCTGGCCGAGAACGGTTGTGAACATATTTCTTTAGGACTGCCATGTACCTCTCAAAAGGAACATATTGTGCAGAAATACTGGCCCCAAAATAGTTATCTCTTTAACTAGGTGAACAAGGAGATGCCTTGCTACATGCTTCAACTCCTCCATCAAGGCCGACGGGCAAAGGGCATCCTATTAACCTCCTCTTCATCGGTTTCCTCCCGAGAGAGCGCTATGAATGTCACCACGAGGATTCTCCTAGCGATTGTTCCACCAGGCTACTAGAAAGTCAAACTGAAGAAGGGGTATAAACCCAACCCTATCACGAGAATTTTCTTAGCGATCAGATCGAGAAGGAAGGTGTGACTATGGAGTCAAGAAGCAGGAGCTTTCTGCCTACGAGATCTATTCTTTGCACCATAGCTGCTGGGTATGGTGTGAGGAAGATAGATCCATGCTGACTTTATTTATAGGCAAAGGAGACGAGAGAGATTGCGATCAGCTTGTATCGCAAGCTGAAGAAGATCCTCGATCGGTTTCACATGCGCCCGCCCGCTTCGACTTGTATCGCAAGATGTAGTCGTCCTCAATTGTATATTTGCTTTAAATTTCCAAAGCAATCGGGTCAAATAAAAACCGCTTCGGTAAACAAATATTAGAGGCGGCATATAATGCACCATTTAGGATGAACAATCATTCTAGGCGGCATATAATGGACCGCTTCATTTACATATCCGAGCCGGCTCATCAATTGCACCGCTTCATATAATGGCCTTATTTTAAGCGGCATAGGTCACGCCGCTTACCATGACTTAAACTAAGCGGTCCATTTTGACCCGCTTCGTATGGGCCGATAAGGTTAATGGTTTCTGAAGTAGTGTCAGCAAATTGCACACACAATTAATAGGCGGTGGCAGAGCCAGGTATCAGATCAATTGGGTGTTCCCTGGCTTTTGAAAATATATTTAGAAAATAAGAAAACTACATGATGTTAATATTATTGTTGCAAGGACATTGTGCCCTCCCTCACCCACCCTGTTGTACCTGCCCTTACCGCTGGCTTGTATGTAAAAGCCGCTCGCTAGCTGCACCTCAGGCAGTGCAGTAACAACTAGAATCACTCAGATTTGCTATATATATATAGCATGTTCACACATACGCAAATACCAGGAGTACATATATATAAAGCTAGGAATGTGAAGTGTCAGCAAGTTTCCAACCACCATTGTGCATGATACAACAATCTGGTCCTCAACCATCGATCAGTATTCTAAAATGAGCCTACAACGTGCTGCTTCTTTGCTGCAACGTGCCAATATGAATTTCTCCAATCATTCGCAGTGCCACCACGGTTAACTTATTTCGTGCTGCCACAAGGGTTGCTACTGCGGATGGAGAAGACAACGTCGCCCGTCGGGCATTAGTGGTCGCTGTTGTGAGCCCATGACTGCGTCGAGCGGGTATGTATGGGTCGTACGTGTTTGCTGTTGTTGGTCCGCGCGCGCTGGTTCAATCTCTTGAGTCTTGACCCCCATGCTCTCCATCTCCTGTCGGCTATGAAGAACACAAGACACATGCATGGGGCCAAGAATGAAAGAAAAATACGGAACCCAGTGTAAAACAAGCTTTTGTCTCTTGCAATCATCAAAATTCACCAGCAAGGCATGGGATCAGATAAACACAATCCACGTTGACTTTTGTATAAGTAAATGTCAAATTCTGTCAACATAACAGCCATCAGTTAATTGCTCTATGAACATATAAGTTGCACCCAAAATTACAAGATCCATAATTCTTAACTATCGTCAGGCAACATGAAGGTTCAAGACTAATTTATGAACTTCCATGGCCGGCCGGTTAGTGAATTATCATTTTGGACTGCTATTATGTACCATTTGAGTAATTTAATCAGCGATTTATCCTAGGCTGTAGCCGTAATTACTTTATACGATATGGATGCTTGATCCAATCATCGAGAAGCCAAGGTAAGTCTTGCCCGCAGCCAGGACTAATTCAACATCCACCAGCAGAAAGAACATTGTTTAACTTTAGCACATAGAAGCAGTGATTATCTCAAAAGATTCTTTGGGAGTTACTCGGGAAAGACTATATATGCTGTTACCGCAGCAGGGACATTGTTCACCAGACCACCATCACCCACTCCATTTTGTCCTTCCCTTATTGTTGGCTTCTATATAAGTGTCTCCATCAAGCTGACTAGCCACTCCTCATGCATTGGGCTTAGCTAACAACTTTGATCGGTCAGATTTGCTATTGCTTCTCCCATCATCCACTGCAAATGTCTCCTCGTACACATATACTGTGTATGTGTATACACATACACATGGAAATACTCCTGGTAACTAGAGTACAAGCTAGGAATGTGAAGTGTCAGTAAATTTTCAACCAATGCTGTGAGAGTAGCACCAAGATCCAGTCTACAATCATCAACCGACTCAGAAAATTCTAGTCTTAGTGCAACATTTCATCAAAAGGCGGTGCTGCTTCTAGAATGAGGCTTGGGAGTTGGTAGGATATGGTATGTAGAGAGAGACCAAATATGTTGGCATCATGCTTCCGCGTCAGATTACCGCAACGGCGCACTGAATAATGGTTCTGATTATTTCTATGCCGCCGCAGCACTTCCTCTGCCACAAAGCGGACGATCATCCAGAAGACGTCGGACCTTCTGGTGGCTACACATTCTTGCTTAATGTCGTTGGTGCAGACTAGCACAGCTGGGCGTGTAAGCAGGCACATGTGTCAATTCTTGATCCCACTTGCCCAAGGCCCCAGCTCTGATAAATCGGTAATCTGCCAATGACTCACAGATCGAAGGCACATGGGGCCTAGAACAACAGAGACGATATGGAGAACCTAGCTAGCTATATATATATATATATATATATATATATATATATATATATATATATATATATATATATATATATATATATATATATATAGGGAAAATCCTTTCTACACGCGCGTGTAGCTACTCCTACCTATGTATATCATGATACATGATGTATCTAACCCAACCAAGAGTATGTAACATGTAATATGTGATGATACTAGACCATCTGTGGTGGTATATACGTTAAGTATGTGAGCATACATAAAGTATGTGTACATACTAATTTTTATATATTAGTAATAAGGTACAATCAAAATAAATTAAAAACTAGTGATGCTTTTGAAAATTTTCATGAATATCCCTTTGGATTATCTTAGAATTAGTATGTGGACATACTCAAAGTGATAAAATAGTATGTACACATACGTATGGTGGTATTTTGATGATGAGAGTAGCTACACGCGCGTGTAGATAAAACGCGTCCTATATATATATATATATATATATATATATATATGTTTATAGCACGCCTATCCCTTGTACCCACAATCTGTCTTGGTAAGATATATCCCCACGGAAACAAGGGGATAGGCGTGCTATAAACATCTGGATTTTTAAGTCTTAGCGGCTTCCATTATATTATCAGACATGAAACACAGTTCGCTACCAAAAAATAGATATTTTGTGAGGCATAAAGGGAAAGGATAATACATAATTAACCTTTTTTGGAGCCTCCCAAGTTTAGTGTCGTCGTTGATATAATAATAACTTGTTTTAATTTATCCTGGTCTATGTGGATGTACGTGCATGTCATTGGTCGGCTCCCAGTCTCCCACACGCATGCCTTAGCTACAACGAACGTATATATACTAGGTCAGGTGGCGCGCTTTGCCGCGCCCGCTTTTGCTGTCCTTTCTTTCTTGCAGTTTATGCAATGATTCTTTTATACTCCGATATTTTGTCATTTCTCTACGATCATTTTGGAGGGATTGCTTTTGAAACACATTGAATTGCTTGATTATGTTGTTGCTACCAAAAGCAGCTTTGCTACTATCTTGTATCATTTTACATCGTACGTAATACGCGACTGGATTTCTGGACTTCAGGCGACCCAAATTTGAAATTTCAGAGGAAGAGGAAATGCATACTATATGGCACCCAAATTTGAAATTTCAGAGGAAGAGGAAATGCATACTATATGGCAGTTCCTAATTAGTTTGGAATTACGTAGCAAAATAGCATCATAGGCAAAATATGCTAAATCTTATGGCGAGAGGAAACTTGTTATATAACTTAGCAAATAGAACAATAAAAATATGTTACCAAGGGGCTACAAAGATACAAATCCAAATGAAATTTCCATCTATACCACATGAAAGAAAAAAATGATGATACTAAAGGCTCATTTCCCCCTTTAGAAATACATTTGCCTTTTCTTCTCTAACCACTCGGAGTTAATAATTAGGTGATGCTTGAAAACCAAACACACGGCCATTTTAGGGCAAACACTAATATTTAGGCTTGATTTGGAGCATATTAAATGTACTTATAGTGCAAAAAAATTGACCTTAAGATGTTAGAGAGCTCTATGTTAACCCAATGTCTACTTTCAACAAAGAATTTATCTTTCATGCACCGAAAGTTTGCAACATGTTATTTAATTTCCCATACTGTATGCACCAAAATTAGATTATATTTAACTGTATCATAAAAATTATATTATTTAAAGAAAATAAAAATGCATAAGTATTAGTCTGCTTCATGTAAAATGTGAGATAAAAGCAACTACGGTCTGCGTGTTGGTATGTTCACGTGATCAAAGAAGCATGGGCCCTGTTTAGTTCCCATTAAAAAATTTTCACCCATCACATCAAAGCGAATTTTATACGCATGGAAGTATTAATGTAGACGGAAAAATAACCCATTACACAGATGGAGTGTATTTCGCGAGACGAATCTAATGTGCCTACTTAATCCATCGTTTGCAACTGTGATGTTACCGTAACCATCCGTTAATCGTGGATTAGTTACTCTCTAATTACCATCAATAGATTCGTCTCGCAATTTCTCAGGCGAGATCTGTAATTAGTTTTATTATTAGTCTACTCTAAATGGTAAAAGAATTTGCCAAAAACGTTTGCCCAAAATTTTTTGCCAACCGAATGATGGAGGCCCAAAATTTTAGAGGGACGTTGAGGTTCCTGACTACGACCAAACACGAGCCATGCGAGGACTCTGCATGTTTGACCACAGATTGTCAAACATAGCACAGTAAAAGGACTTGGCGTGACTCATTTTTCTTCCATAGACACAGGTAAAAAAATACTTTAACACCCTGGTGCACAGTAACATCGTGGCCTGGGAGGCGCCCGTTTTCTCCGTGCCTATTAAGGTACATATATATATTTACAAAACCGCCAATATATGTTTTCTTGTATATGTATGATGAAGGCTCAATTTTTTTTGTTCAAAGGCCTAAACGTCAGATACGGCTACATATGAAAAATTATCCTAAAACAGCACTTCTTTGTATCGGGTCATTTTTAGGGGCGGGTCACCTCATTGCCCGCCCATAACCTACCCTGTAAATGATAGCCAACCGCTTTCATATATAAGCCGGCGATAAGGATGAGTACAAAGGGTGGGTGAGGGAGGAAATAATGTTCTTACAGCAATAACAACATCATGCAGTTTTTTTTTATTTGGTGACGTATTCCCATAACATCATGTATTTTTTTTATTAGGTGTCGTCTACAATCATATTTATTTTTATGGCTCAAGTAGTGTGTTCTTATCACAATCTAAAATAAATACTGATTGTAGACGGCACCTAACAAAAAAACTACATGATGTTATGGGAAGGCGTCACCTAATAAAAAAAACTATGTATTGCACGAGATACATATCGTACGCGATACGAGCTTGCACGTGATGTTTTTTATATAATAAACCATGTGAGATAAATACGTATTGCACGAGATCATTTAGTATCCTAGTGCAATCATCCTTGCTTGCTCTTTATATAAGATCAGCAGCAGCTCCACTTGTCCATGTATCATTTCAGAGCAACTACAGATGTTGCCAAGTTACGTTGCTGCCATCTCCACTATACCTAGCTTGTTCAAAAACGTGCCTCGTTAGGAACAAGAGGGATCAGTAAGTCTCCACTATCCGTTGTCCCATTCGACACGAGCAGATTTGAATTCCATTCAACATGTCCAGGTTGTCTTCCCATTCTGATGGAAGTTCGTGAATCCTGTGTCGAAGTGACATGTCAAGGAGCTGGACTAAAGGACGCATTGACCAGGATAGGCCCCCAGAAATACGGTCCGACATGCCAGATGAGGTTGGCATCCATTACTGTGGAACTTTGCAGCTCTATCTCTTTGGCTGAAAACGTAACCACATAGGAAACTTGATCTCAGTGCTCCTATGGGCTGACTTGTGGGAAAAGCACGTAATCTCCAACTAATTGACCTGATTTACGGCCGGCATGCAGCCTGTGTTCTCATTGTTTCAAAATTGGTAATTAATTAAGCTAAAAGCAAAAGAATGGATACTTATAACACCGAGCGATCTGGTCCACAATTACAATCGATCTTGCTAGTTAGTTCATATAACCTAATATGCTTGATCGATCTAAGAAGCTCGACAAGCAAAACTACGACAAAATATATTTGGTCTTGGACGCCGGCATCACACTACGATGAAATATATTTGGTCAAGTTTCATGTGAGGTTTGTTCTTACTAAATTACATGCTACCGCATAAATAAAAGTGCTGATATGACATGCAATTTATAAAGGAAGAGAAGAATTGAGTTTCATGGGATGAAACTCAATTACTAAGAGTTTTGAACATGGAATGAATCTTTGTTGAGAAGGTTTTTGTGTCATCTACACACATTCATCAACTCAGATGGAGCATTAAAATCATATGGTAGCATATGAAACCGTAAAATCAAACTTTGCATTGAGCGACTTACTTTCATTCATCAACTAGATGATCATTAGATGGCATGATACTGTTGGGCATCACACAATGAAAACTAATACTGAAAATGGCTTTAGAGCCAATTGTACTCACCATACAACAATTTGTACGGTTGTACCATTTTACTCCAGCAAAATTGCAAGACATGTAAATTTGTATGATTGTGTCACTTTAATCCAACAAAGTTGCAAAACACGTAAATTGATGTACTTTGCACCCACCATTATTGTATTGCTTTGGTTCAACAATAAGTAGTAAAAAAATGTTGGAACGGATGCACAAACTCATAAATTTTATCATGTACATCATGTAGATGTATTTTACTACCGTGGCGGCTGTTGTCGACAGTTTTGTTCCCATATTTTATTAACGTAGTCCATAAGAAGTGATGCTTTCTACAATGATGATAATACAAAATTACCGAACTAATAATTAAAAGACAGCTTATGTCTTTTTTGAAAGACAATTGACAGTATATGTACTTTAATATGGAAAATTTTCTTACTATTAGGAGCAGATTATTCGACAAGATTAACCAGCTGATGAAGGTACCACTTGATGTGGTATTCGTTCTCCAACTCCACTGTTCCTCTCAGCACCAGTCCGCGTCCAACGTCTCCACCGACATCATTGGGTCGACCAAGCTGAGGCTCATTACAGAAGATCCATTGACCAATGCCACACATTCGTACGAAGCCTGCAGTACATTGGCGGACATCTTGGTGCTACGTTGAGTGATGGTGGTCGGAAACTTGCTGATACTTCATATTCCCATAATGTAAACTTGTAGTGACTTATTCCATGTGTCCTATAGCATGTGCGTATATGTGTGTACGGTGTACCATGCCCATGCAGCTAGCTGTCGGATGTTGGAGGGGAAGCTTTAGCAAATCAAACTTATTAATAGAGGAGCTAGCTATGTGTTGCCTCAGCTTGAGCTATTTGGTAGCAAGCACAAGGAGAAACTTTTATATAAAAGCCATCAAACGGACGGACAAGGTAGAGTAGGTGGAGGGAAGAAATAATGTCCTCACAGCTTTTCCATATATTAATTTTATTTATTGTGTGATATAAGAAGAAAATGTAATCCTCGTTCTCAAGGGAGGAGAGGCAGCGAGAAGGTGCGCGCGGCGGAGGGGAGCGCATGGACGGGGTTGGGGGAGGCACAGCGCGTGCGCAAGGCGAGTGGCGCGGAGCGGGAAGCGGCGGCCGCACCGGGCTGAGGGTTGGCCGCGGCGCCTCTTTTTCCCTTCTCCAGTGCCATACATCTTGCTATGGATATTCCACTGCACAAAGATTTGTGCAAGGAGGCTTCGACTTTTACCGTTCATGAATCAATTGATGTTGCCGGTCATCTGATTTTGGCCACCACTTGCATCTATGAATCTTCATCTGGCGAGGTAGCAGAGCTGTCGGCGATGGCACCACAACCGCGGTAGTGACTCATGACTCGTTTGGGATTGGGACTTTGAGTTCAAGAAACTTAAGAAAAAAATTAATTTGTTAGCTTGAATTGATTCCTGTGCTGTTGGTTATAGCTCGTGATTTCAGTTGAAAACGTTGTCCCTCGTCGATTTTCAGATGACCTTGCTTGTTGATGTAGAGAATTTTGATGGCGCAACGGTGATGGAGTCGCTCTGCATCAGTTCCACGCCATGGATGCGGCCAACGGCCATGCGGGCCGGTGATGGCCACACCAGCAAAAGAAGGGGCTTCAAGCTTGACAATGGTTCATACTTGGTAATGTCTTGTTTATACAGGATAGAAAATACATACTATCTTTTTAATTTCATAAGAGCATAAAAATTCCTAGAGTATACCAGTGTCCAAATGATCTCTATTAATAGTAAAAGGTTTGTGCCAATGACACGGTAGTATATGGAAGTAGCTGTCATATGCGACGCTCCTTGCCATCCGAACATAAACTACTCATTTCGGCGCCTCTCCTAATATGTTGATTAACCCAAAAACTAACCGCATCATCTCTGCTTAACCCACGCACTATATTATTGTAGACATATTATAGTGTGATAGTATATTCGCCCATACATTAGTGGAAGAGTATGAAGAAACGAGGACGGCACAAAGAAGCCACGAATATCCCCCTTCATTTTTGAATACCCCAAAGCAAATTAGTGGAATACTATCTTTTAATTCTATAAGAGTATAGAAATTCCTGAAGTACATCGGTGTTCAAATTATCCCTATTAATAGTAAAAGGATTTTTTTTGTCATCGACACAACAGTACATGGAAGTAGCCATCGTGCAACGCTCCTTGCCGTCCGGAGATGAACTGCTCATTTCTCACATCTCCTAATATGTTGATCAACCCAGAGACGAACTACTCATTTCTGAGTCTCTCCTAATACATTGGTCAACTCTTCCATTCGCTCTCATGGTACCCCATTGCCAACATCTCCAATACGACCTATCCTGACATCATCTCTGATTAGCTCACACACTATATTATTACAGACATATTATAGTGTGTTAGTATATTTGCCTGTACATAGCAATGCACTGGTAAAAAAATTAGCGGAAGAGCAAGGATGCACGAGGGGGCACATGCCCCCCCCCCCCCCCTCCCCCCGTTGCCTCCTTGCCCCGCGCTCGCACTACTCATCGTCCTCGCTCATCATCTCCACTACAGCCCATAGTCACCATTGCTCTCGCCCGTGCTCTTGGCAATTCTTCACTGCATGGAAACGCATGGACACCCTCGCCTCCTTTTCTTCTTCTTCCTCCGCACCATATAGCAGAGAACCACGCAGAGCTACTTCCACCGGCTGAATCGTTGGCCACAAGCAAACAAAACCAAATCGCCCGCACACAGCACTGCTCAACCTCCTCAGCTACACTTTTGAGCATCCCAGAGCCCCAGCCAAGCCTTGTTGTGTCGGGAATTACAGATCTCGCAGCCGCCATTGCCGTCGGACGCTCGAGCTCGACCTCCTCTTTTGCGGCAATCTTTTCCCCAATCGGGGAGGAGCAAGAATTGCTCCGACGAGGAGCCAAGGAGTAGGAATTTCTCCGACGAGGAGCTGAAGAGTGGCAGTTGCCGGCCTGCGAGGTTTGACCCTCGGGTCTCCACGGGTCAACAGGGGCGTGACCCTATCGCTCCTCCTTACTTTGGGGTTGGCCCACTCCGGACCGTCTGCTGATTTGAGGAGCGGATCGACCTCACAAGAGGGTCGCACCGGACCCCTTGCAGGCCTACTTTTGAGCTGATCTTCAACCTACAGTTTCAAAACACCGCTGCTACTTCTAAGCTAATTTTCAAGCTACGACAAGATTTTATACATTCAAAAATTTAAATTTCAATGTATGGTACTCTTTATTTTCAGCACTATCCTAACATCATCTCTGATTAGCTCATGCACTATATTATTACAGACATACTATAGTGTGAAACACACAGGTAAAAAAAATTAGTGGAAGAGCATGGAATGCACGAGGGGGCACATGCCCCCCCCCCCCCCCCCCTAAAAAAAACCATAAATGCCCCCTTCATGTTTGAGAGGAAAGGAGGAGTATGTAAAACAAATTAGTGAAAGAGCATGGCCTCACATGTAAAAAAATTATTTGATTGCTCATTATTTATTACGCAGTTATATTAGCAAAGTTCAGTAGATAAGACTATTACTAGTTGTAAGATAAATACAAAACAAAACATATACCAATTAGTGAGAACCTGAAAGTTTCTATGTATGGTACTCCTTATTTGTTCGGCACTAGGTTGGCGTATATTCTATCCAATTTTGCACACACCTTTTTGTTGGCGCACTTAAATGACACACTTTTACTCCTGTTTAACTTCGATAATTGCATGAATTTAATATTTAAACTATTGATCATACTATATAACCAGGACGTTTTCGTATATGCATGTGTTTTTGGAGAATTTTGGTTTATGCAGGATAAATGATAAAATCAAGGTGAATATGAGCTAAATTCGAGACAAGCGTAAAGCGAAGGCCGGAAGCCCATATGAAGCAGGCCTACTAGGCCCAAGCGCCCAAGAGACATGGACTTGAAACCCACTCATGCCCAGATTCAGCCCACCAACCTCCAAGAATGCTTAAGCACTAAGCAAATGAAGATAAGATCAAGTTGCTTCGAGATGAAGGCAATTCAAATGGAAAGTCATCAAGAGATAATTTTATCCCGAAGCAAACGACGTCCAGGGACCACATGCATAGGAAGGAACACTCCAAAACCGACATAGAAGCTTGTAGAAAAAGATGAAGTCGAGGCGGCTCAGGAATAGGCCAGGCCGACCGGCCCAGGACCCCCTTGGTCGCACGGCCAGGGCCATTCCTGTGGCCCCTCGCCTTCCCATTTGACCTAGGGTTTCCCAGGGCTATAAATAGCTACCATTTCATTCGGCACCCATCAATTCATTTTCCATTCAAGGTCGAGGAGCAGAGAAGCTAGAGGGACACCTCTCGTAGAGCCGAGTGTCGTGCTAGTAGTCTAGCGTTTTCCCTAGCGACGTGGGAATCCTGCGAGGAAGACCACGTCGAAATTCTGGAGCTAGTTCATCAAAATCAAGGTAGGATCTCGGTGGTGATCATGATGTACATTTAATCATTCATAGTGACGTCTATTTGAATTTCCGATTGTTTTTAGCGATCAAGTGCCTCTCTCTATGATTTTGCTCGTTTTTGGGTTTGCTTCTTCTAAGATCTATTATCGAGATAGATCGATCAGGATGTTCTTTTAGCCGTGGTGGCTAGGGGCTCATACCGATCTGCCAAAGATGTTCAACACATTCATCGAACGTGCCCTTGTGTTCGCTACGCCGATAGAGAGCGTCGTGACAGGACGTTACTCGTGTAAGGTGGTGATCCTCGAGGGTTTGACTAGAAGTTGTGATTTAAAGACGTTTTCAATGAGATTCTCATCTATCTTGCTCCACTACTTTGCTCGAAACTACAACGTTTGCATGATCTAGGCGATCTAGATTGGTTATCTCTATGCTTTCTCTTGCTACCTCTGGTGTTCATTGGATTTGATCCTTAGTAGATTAGATTGATTTCAAGCTAAAGTGTTTCTTTGCTAGTTAGATTGGTTCTTATATCTTAGTTCCACGGATTGATAACCTTGAGGGAATACTCTCTTGAGGGAAGAGCTACAACTGATCCGTGCGCTTGCGGTGGATCTTGATGCGCGTTCGGTGCACCAACACTCTTGTAATGAACATGTTTGTGCTTGGGACTCACGATAGGTTCTAAATATTGGTACTTTTATTTCGGCGAGAGGCACCTTTCCAAACACTAGCAATTGTGGATCTATGAAGTGCGTGTCGTGCGCACTGCCCGCAGCTCCTCGGCGGCAACAGAGCCGAGGCGGCCTGGCGGGCATCATTTTGATTTGCAGCTACAGCTGCCGGCCTGTAGGTCCTTTCTTCCAGTCTCAACTGGGGAAATCAGGATCAGGGGTCACGGCCGAGGGGGCAGCGAGCATAGAGGGAACCTATGTTACCCCGATACTTCAACATGGCCCCTGTATCACGTATCCGATACGTGTTTCCGTCGATACTTTGGTACGTTCATATTACATTTAGTTTTTTAGAAAATGACGTATTCGTGTATCCGTATCAGTGCTGCATAGAAGGGAACTAGGCTCAGCATTGATGCGGAATTGGCGTGGAGCACGCTCGCGCAGCAGAGGATTGGTGCACGCTCGCACAGCAGAGGATTGGAGCGCGCAGTACCGAGCCTCTTGTCATCTGTCCGCACAGGATTGGAGCGCGCATGTGCAGTGCGTCTGCTCGAGATAGCAGAGCTTGCCCGTTCGGCATCGGAGATCAGGCTCCAAAGTCACAGATGACTACTGAGCTCCAATCTCGGCTAATTGAGCAATGTAGGCAACTAGTAATTGACGAACCGTGACCGGGATCGATCATCAGGGGCGCGCGTACAGTGGAGGGATGCTTTCGTCGTGTCTTCCTTTCGTGGAGATGGAGCCGAAACGATTTCGCATGCGACCATCTCTCTTATTTAATTTCATTACCACATCATACTTTTACTCTTGTGGCAACATAAATTAATTCTATAGACGCAACCACGATCACAATAGGGAACGGCAGGAAAGTTTCATTCTGGAATAGCGAGCGCATGGTTACAAGGACAAAGGCCTATGGATGTGGCTCCAACGGTATACAGGGTTTCCAAGAGAAAAAATAGATCCTTGTTTGGTGCTCTCCATGGCAACGCCTGAATCAAAGACCTGGAAGACCTACGTCACCCCTTCTTGCTCTACTCGCCTCTTCGTTGAATATGTACAGCTATGGAGGGCAGTACGACGAATCAATCTGAGACTGGAGATGTGCGGCTGGGTGATGGAAGGGTGAGAGCGAGGGGAAGGCCGGAAGCGGGCAAATTTGCGCAGCTGACTGACCCACACGCGCCCTGTGGGACCCACCATGTGAGGAGAGGGAAGGGTTCAAAGCCAGGGGGGAGGCACACGGTAAGCGAAGCCGTGGTGGCTACGAGAAACTACGGCTTAATAGTGTATAGAGACTTCACAAAGGTAGCCTACGAAGGATATATATATCATCATCCAATTTATCCACGCGTTGTGCTCAATTTTGATTTATCCACGTGTCGTGTTTGTGTATTGACTTCACAAAGGTAAAGTGAACATTTGTTTCCTTAAGGGTTCTATATTGACTTCACAAAGGTAGCCCGTGAAGGATATATACCATCACCCAAATAGTAACCCTTTAATTTGTATTAGTAATTTTGATTTATCCACATGTCGTGCTTGTGTACTAGCGCATGCATGCGCGGGGCCGTGTGAGAGAGCGCATGCATGCGCAGGGCCGTGTGAGAGAGGCGAGTGGGCGGGTCTCGAAATAACCACCGGGGCAACCCGCCAGCTCCGGGCAACCGCGCGTCCCCGCGCAACCGCCGGCGCCACGCATCGCGGCGCTACTTAATTAATTCTTCTGCATCGCCACCACCACCACGCAGCCCCCGCTCGTCGGAAACCCCTCTCGATCGATCCATCTCCATCGCCCTTATTCCCTTCGATTCTCCAACGCCCGGCGAGCGCGAGTGATCAGCGGAGGAGGAGACACCATGCAGGCGGTGCGCCCAGCGGCGGAGGAGGAGGCGGCGGCGCAAGCCCAGGAGCAGGCGGTGAGGGAGGAGGCGGCGGCCGAGGTGAAGAGGGAGGTGGCGGCGAAGGCGGTGTCGGTGCAGGAGGAGGAGGCGGCGCCGGAGGAGAAGGAGGTGGCGGTGGTCGGGGAGGAGGCGGAGACAGAGGAGGGCGAGGCCGGGGCGTCGGCGAAGAAGAACCGCATCCAGGTCTCCACCAACAAGAAGCCGCTCTATTTCTACGTCAACCTCGCCAAGGTCTGTAGCACGTGATAAACATTTACTACTGTGAATGCAATGCAGCTTACTCGTCGGATTGACGTCATTTCGATTTAGTGAGATTTTGAATTTGCGAAGATTGGAAAATTCATGCGAAATTATTGTGACTTGTCATTATAAGTGAGAGGTCTCTGGTTGAACTAACGGACACATGCATGAATAATGTTGGGTGCAGAGGTACATGCAGAATTACGACGAGGTTGAACTCTCTGCGCTGGGGATGGGTAATGATCTGTTCTAATCCTACTATACATAGCATTCCTCTTGAATATCTCGTCCAAAAAAAAAACATTCCTCTTGAATAGTTCAAAGTTGACTGCGGGCGTTTGTTTTCTTTTGTGGGGCATCTTCTGGTTGCAGCCATCGGCACCGTCGTGACCGTTGCCGAGATCCTCAAGAACAATGGCCTCGCCACCGAGAAGAGTAAGTCTGCCGTCGCCATGGCTTTCGATCAGAGATCACCCTCTGAAACTCGGCACATTTTCTTTGCACGTGTTTCACTCACATTTTTGTTATCCTTGTTTCAGAGATCCTGACATCGACCATCGGCACCAAAGACGAGTCAAAGGGTCGGCTTGTCCGTAAAGCCAAGGTGAGATAAAGTCTTTCGCTACTTTGTTATTCATTCATCTCACATTCTTATCTCAATTTATAATTTTATTTATATGACCTTTTTTTATCTGAAATACAGTAAATTGCATCAATTGGCTCCTTTCTGAACAATGTTCTTGCAATGCTTTCAGATTGAGATCCTGCTTTGCAAATCGGAGAACTTCAACAGCATCATGTCCAGCAAGAAGTCCGACCGCCCGAAATCTGCCGAGGAAGAGATGAAGGTGTGATCTGATCATCGATCGACCTCTCCAGGCCTCCTTCCGTTCCTTTACGGAGGTTGGCGGGCGATGACAACATGGATGGATATGAGGCTCCAGCAGTCTGATTAAAGTACTAGTAATTAGGAGGGTCGGTCTTAGTCCTTGTTGAGATGGATCAGATCTTGTGAGTTGAGCAAACCATGCAAGATGTGTGTCAACGGCGTCCGTTTGAGATGATGTAGAATTTAATCAGATGCTGGAAATGTTATTCCTTCCTTAATTACCAATTTGTGTGCCTTTCACTTATGTAAGCACACAAAGGCTAAGGTTTATGTAAGCTGTGCTGGCGATTTAATTCATTTTTCAGGAGAATTTTTTTGTTATTAATCTAAAGTAAAAATATATTAATTTAGGAGCAAGTGGCCGCTGTAGCGGTCACCTGGAGGCTATACACTGCGGCCTAACCATGACAGACGACGAGATTCAAATCTAGGGCGCTTGAGCTTGATTCAGATCGAGGCTGACTCGCTGGCCGCCCAGGTTCTCTCGTTCTAGAAGCATATTAATTTAAAGCGAGCTATTGTTAGAGGTGAAATTGGTGTGGATAATTTTATATTTTTAATTTTTGTATATATAGATAATTTGAATCCGATTGATGCGGATTAAGATATGGTACTAGCAAAATCCGTTGGATATAGATGGATCTTATGCCAAAGCCCAACAGGTAAAATCAAAGCCCGGCTCAGACACTAAGACAAGGTTTTTTTTTTTTACATGTTCCCTCAGTACTCAGATGTCTGTACTTGCCCGAGTCAGTCATATTTGTTCGATGCCAAGTGTGATTTTAACAATCAAAATATAAAAATGCGTGTACGCAGTCTACCCCAATAAAATGATAAACTAACACTCCGGGCCTGTTCGTTTGACTGCGATGAAAAGTTTAATTTCGCTGCGCTAATTCTATAAGGAAAAAAATCTACTAAAGAAGCAAATAGGTTCTCGATATTCTTTTACTATTACCCTCTGCATTCCACTGATCCATAGCCGACGCGCCAAAATCTACCAATGAGATATTATGCCTATTTCCAACAGGAATACGCCCCACCAGAGGGCTGACACATGCATTTAAGTTAACTAATTTGACATCATGCTAGTTGCTAGCCTTCCAGTACAAGATCCATTATGATGAAATTTCTAGTGTTCCGTTTGCAAAATGGGAACGCAAAGTTAGAACAGCGTACGGCATGTTTTTTTACATAGGACAAGTATTTATCTGCGTGGATGTCAAGCTTGCCAACAAGAAAGGCTACTATACTGGAACTCAAAACTGTACTATCTGTGCGGTTATCCTCTTACATTTCTCAGCAACACGGAAAATTGGAACCAATACCAAACCCATTATACAATCTCTCCCATTGTTCCCCAAGCTACAAGAGATGCGCCAATTCAGCAATCAGTCTCAGGCTATAATCCTGTATACATGCCCCCTACCAAAATCTTTTTTTCTTATGTACTAGCTTTGGCCTACAAATTAAGCAAACACCTATTCCTAGCAGGGGCCATCATACTCGACACGATGAAAAAACCAACACACATGCTTGGTTGCTCAGAAGCAGATGGGAAAGCCTCGAAAAGAATAACCTTTGGCCAATCGACAACAGGAGTAATACCGATGGTTGACGCTGTGGCTGAGTCATGTAGGCCTCGGCACAAGCAGCACTTGATTCCTCTGCCATTTTTCTTTCGATGTTGTCTCTTTATCGTTTTTGGCATACTGACTCAAACGAGGCCTTCGTTAGACTGAAGTCCAGATGAAGGTTTCTCAATTATAAATTTTCACGGGCTTCTCATAGGTGTGACGATTCTGCAGACAATGCAAACCATAAGAGAAGGGTTACACTCTGCAAATGACCAATGTAAAGGAATAGCATCATAGGTCACCCCCATGTCATTCGCACAGTACCAAGTTCAATTTTAGAATATTTTGTAGTCTCTTCAGTTACATAGATAGACGTATACTACTAGGATGAGGGGAATATCTATCCGAATGTCAAAAAAAATTACGATGGCATTTCATATGTGGAGCAGTTTAATGCATGACTATGTTTTATTTAGTTATTTGCTCTTAGCTGAAGGTATGCAACATTTTATACTAATTAATTGCTAATGGAAAAAAGCAAACCCATTCATGTTTAGCAATATTCTAAATACTCAGCATCAAATCTCTAGGTGAGCAAAAAGATTTAAGAAATAGCACAAAAGCTGGTAAGCACTGGCATGATGACAGCAAAGCAAGAATTTTGCACACAAACATGACCAGGAATGAAGATCTAGTCATCAAACATCCATTTCACTCATTTCACAACTGAATAGCATTTGCCTACCTGATTGGCTGTATAAGATCTCTTTGATGTTGTATCAGTGTGCTCCAAGCCAAGGTATTGTTCCCAAGCGCCGTATACGTCTCTCCTCTGTATAATGAAAAGAAAAGCATCATGTGTGAACATAGAGGCCTAGAGAAGGTGAATCTAAGTATGCTGAAGAAACCACTTGCCTGAAATCGTGCTGATACAACATCAGTGTCCTGCAGGTACTCTGGCCGGTTCATGGATATGAATGCAAGCTTCCACTGATCAAATAAGAATTATCAGGGATAGAGATCCATAGGACAGTACAAAATGCTTTGAAGAGAATGTTATAATTTGCTAGAAGTTCGGTGCAAATAAGAAGACAAACAAAATACAGAGAAAATCCTGAAAGGGACTGCCGAGAATGGTATGAAGTTACCAGACACTCAGGTTAGTCAATCCCATGTCAAATTTAGAAGAAAAGAATGGCTGAACTTAGGATTAAAAACCTATCCCGGCTACCAAGTTCTTTTATTTCTGGAGGAATAAGGTGTTCATTATTTTACTCCTCGGAACTACAAAATGTGCTCAAAGAGTCCCCATGAACTAAAATTTTGACATCCCTTACCATAAACTAATATTGTAAACCACTGGAGAAACGTTGCACATACAAAGATGACAGAGTTCTGCAACCATAATTTGGTTCGATTTCAGAGTTTGCTAGTGCCTCGGCTGGGCAAAGCAACTCGCCCTGACAGGAAAGGGCCAGAATGGCAAAAGCTAAGATGGCACCTTCATGGCGAAAATAAAATAACCACATATAAAGTTAGAGAAGTACAATTTTTAGATTCAGCTCACCACAATATCCATATATAAAATTAAACAGCCAGGCCCTTCTGGTAAATACATTCAAGAAATAATAATGAACATAAAAATAGATTACCTTGGAGAATTCCTCATCAGGAACTCTAAGTTTTCTCTGAATGCGCTCCATTACTTCGGCAGCAGTCTCACCTTCACGGATAACCATCAAAAAAGGATCTCCGAAATTCTGAATCTGTTGATTCTGATTAGGGTCTTTCATGAAATGGTAAACATGAATCAATCGATCATGTGGGCCGAGATTCTTTTCTTCCTCCGGAATCTGTTTTAAAATTGTTAGAAACAATGTCATACATGACTACTTCACATAGTATCGTATTCAAATACATATGTTTACGGGAACGCAACTTAAATATCAACCGATCGAAGGGTCAACATCATTAATGACAAGAAAAATGAAAAAAAAAATACAAACCTCCTCAGCCCGTAGCGTCCAGTACTGATCATTTATGTTCTCTATCTTCTCGTGAGGTGGAAAGATCTGCATAGAATAATGAAATCATCCATAACAATGCCAACTTTAAGGAAAGATTAAAACGTTAATTTTAGAAAGTTTCGAAAGTTCTTCACAAACTCCAGAACATTGCATCGAAACAGAGCATACAAGAACCTTCATTGTGGAAATATTTCACACAAACCATCTAAATTCACAAATGTAAATGTACAAACCTTATAAATCTTGTGGTAAAATACTTCAAGCAAGCGGAGCTCAGCATCAGGATTAGATAGTTCAACCTGTTGAGCATTAAAATGAGCATCGTAGAAATGTTCCTGAATAAAACAATTAAAAAAGTGCATATACTATAGTAACAAGGGAAAGGTACTATGCAGCAACAATAAAACCATGATATTCCAATTCAGTTAGTTTACAATAGAAATAAACTAACTGGATAAACTGAAAGACAGATGAGTGATCACCTTGGTCTTCAAGTCGGTAATCACGTCACTGATGGTGCTATTTTTTGGAAGCCTTATGCTATGAACTACTACCTGACAAGTCATGTGTCTCGTGAGATACATGAGCAATAAATGGTGAGCATAGGAACTACTAACAAGCATGAGACAAACCTCATCTTTTGTTGCATGGTGGAATGCAACTTTAAGAGTTTTCAAACACTGCAATTCTGGCAGTGGAATGTCCAGAACCTCATAATACAATATATCAGAAGTCTGTTGAATGGAGCATCAAGAAAGAAAAAAGCACAAATCAGTGTCATGTTAAGTATTTCCAAATGAAGTAATGTACCTAGGAGGTGTATGGTTTATGGAATGAGGTGGTCTATCTTCTCTTTTTTTTTTAAATGCAATAGGTTGATCCATCACCTCACAAGCTAATAATTAGTATAGCCATGAGGAATGGGGTCATCCCACCAAAATTTATGGAATGTGCCCATGATAGACCAACTCATCTAGGATGAGGTGGTTCCTCAAACCAAACACCCCATTAGTGAACAAACAAAGAAACGGGATTCAACCTGATTATAATGGACAAGCATGTCCAGTAGATGTTCTACTCCCCGATATCTGATAGGCTGTGGTTTAGGTTGCTGAGAATAACAATTGTGAGATGTAAGCCGAATCTTTGATGGATCATCCAAGCCAAGTTGATGTGCAACTCTCTCAACAACATCATCATAAGTATGAAGCTTTGACCTGAGTGAAATCAAGAAGCACATATATGTATGTTGATTCAAAACAATAATTCAAATATAAAATCAGTTTATCTGTTTGATTTGCAATCCCTTACAATTCCAAAGAAAAATCATCATCCTTTGGTTTGTCCAGAGCCCGAAAGTGCACAACCTGTACAAACAACAGAAGTTACAAGTGAGCTCAGTGACAGTAAGTTCACGCTTCAAAGAAAACAGCAAGCATAATAAAGTTTTCATAGTAAAACACTAAAACAAGACACAAATATATCCAGATATCCTTGTGCACCCAAACAAGTCAAGGAAATTTGGTTTTTAGTCCTCCAAAAACACACTACTTTGATAATGGTGTTGGGATGGAAGCTCATGTTCACCACGAATAAATAAATGATGAAGGCAGAGAAAGAATATCAAAAACAAAGTGAAAATAAGGAGAGAATGGTGCAATAGAGAGTTAGGTAAACAATAAGATTACTTGAGAATCTATGATTGACTTGTATCTAGGCATACCTGCCTATTGTGAACATACTCCAAGAATGAAGGAACATCTGGATAGCGCACTTGTGTATCACCATTGGGAACAGGAGCCTTTTGGAAACAGATGATGTCTCCATCTTCAAGCTAAAGCATTTGAAAACAAATACAGCAAAATCAGTGGATGTCTTTGTTAACTACAGTATTTTTTAAAAAAAATGTGTATCTAAAAAGTGAATTTTTGCAAACCTGACTAGAACGGAAAGTTAGTTTCTTGTCAATATGTTCACACATCACATTTGGCTCAAACTTAATTTCCTGCAGAATAAGAATGTTAAAAGCCTCAGAATATTCATGTTGGGAAGAGCATCACTACATCATTATAGTGCATAACATTATGCTCCATCAACATTAACTATCGAGCAAGGTACAGTTGAAGAACCAAGGAATTGAATAGAACTGTATGAGCGCAAGGAGCACGTGGTAGAACATGCATACTGCAAGTTTGAATGCTTTGTGTATTCTAGAGAAATAAATACAGAACTGTGAAGCACCTCATATAGCTCAATTTCTTCATTTGCAGAAAATCCAGCCATTTCATTTAGTTTCGTCAATATTTCAGATGGCTTTCCCAGAGCCTTGACGAAAAGTCTACCGACATACCGGAGCTCTTCCTTCTCAGCATTATAAAGCTTGAAGAAAAGTAGAATGTCTTCTTTGCTCTTCTCTGGTGGACGAATTGGGCATGACTTCCTACAAAAGTAATAATTAGGCACAATTATGCACCTCAAATCTAGAAGGCATAATAATGAAGAAAGAAACAGGAAACATAAAGAAACAATATACTGCAGGTGTTTATGCTATTACCGGTCCAAGTTCAACTTCCAGAAACAGCTTCAGCTCAGCATTGTGTGCTTTATTGGAGACTTCCCTAAGCTGCCCGACCTGTGCAACAAAAGCAATGAATTAAAATCACAAATGAATTAACACAAGTTACGCATAACTGCTAAGATAAGATGCATCTTAGTTTTCACTATTTCTGGAACGTTGTCTCACGAAAACACATCCTAGTCTACTGCAATAATTATTCTACATTTCATGCAATTCAACCAAACTAATAGATAATGAGTTCAAATAAACTGACGGTGCATGTTACATGTATGCAAATCTCAAGTGTTCATAACTCCACTTTCCCCCCAAATTGCAAGTGATATGTGAAGATAGAACTTGCAAGTAATATTGGGGAAAAGGATACTTTTTTATACTAACATATTGACAAAATCCAACAAAAATTTAAAAGAAAGAGTTGATCAAGCAAATGACAATAAAAATTGAACAGAAACTAAGAGACAAGGACTTCAATAATGATCAACGAAATAGTCTTCCACTTATTTAAGTACTTGAAGGATCATAAGTGTGAACTTGTAAAAGTAATAAGTGACTCACAGATTGTGCTTCTTCATGGGGAGTCAACGGACGATTTGGCCGGTATGTATGGTTCTGCCTCTTAGCCCACAACCAGAAACGCTGAAACTGTACAGGGATGCCATATTCCTTTGCAATTTCCTCCTATTAAACAATATTATATTATATTATATTATATAGGAATATGAAACTATAGTTTTGACTTTTGATGTAGAGGAATGTTTCAAAATCAACCAGACCATAAAGCAAGTGCACTGCTTAGTTCTGGTAGTTTCCCTGTTAGATAGAATTACAATAGAAAATAAGGCTATCTTTGAAGGGGCTTTAACTTGAGTTCAAAACCACCAAAAATGTAGCAGCTCAATCCCTCAAATGGGCCAGTGATATCCAAAAATCTAACAGGTTACAGTTTTTAGGTCATTACCTTGAATGAAGTAAAAGGCAGCTGCTTCTGAATGCGGAAGCTGCGAACTTTTTCATGGTCCACCAGGTCAAAATATATGTTCTTACCAATCTGATCCTTTAAATCTTCATCTCGAGCAATCTATGTTCATTTTTATAAACAAAGCTCTATCAAGAAAAGTCACCAAGTGAGAGAATGTGATATGACTGAAACAAGACCAGACCTTTATGATAGTGTAGAGGTGTGCTTCAGCCTTTTCCTTTTTCTTGTGTTCTTTCTCTTCTTGTTCTTTTTTCAACCTTATCTGTAAAAGCACAGCTGAATCAGTCAATATCTTCAAAGAAAATAAGGGGGGAAATCCACACGAAGTACTTACCCGCAAATGCTCTGCAATATCCTTCTCATCAACATTACACATTATTTTCTCCTTGTCACTCTCACGAATATAGACAAGCATGTAGGCATTTGAATACTTTGTGAATTTGAATGGCGTGTTATTGAAACCAGGGTTTATTTGAGGCAACTGTTCCATGCAAAGAAGAAAAATAATAAGAAAGATGAGGGAAGTTACTACAAGTCAACAAGTAACGGTATTGTACTGAATTATCAGTTGTTAAAAAGAATGTTACCTCTTCCTCACCCCCATACTGCTCTTCAAGTGCCTTTTTAGTATCTTCTTTGGTAACCCGCTCATCATCGAATTTGTACCTGAAAAGTGAGTATCCAAGCAGAAAAAATTATAAAGCATGACGTTTGCATAATATTTAAATATTGTAACTGAATGAGATTGTGGTGTGCATAAGCAAAAACAAAAACAAAAAAAAAAGATCCCATATCCTATCTGGTTAAATAAGATATTATTATGAAAGGTTATTCAGACCACTGAACTGTCAAACCTACAGTGACACTGATAGAACATACTGATGAAGCTAACCAACAGATTCAAAGCATTGCATATTGAAACAAGATACAAGATGGTGATAAAGCCAAAAATGAGGAGACTTGAGGTTATGAGCTGTGTGTCTAAATATACTGTATACCCAGCTCAACACCATGCAACACATATATCAGGCCCTGAGGCCAATCCTATAAGGTCGCTAGCGCTGGCAGCTTAAGATCCTGGTCAGTTGCTGGTTGTCTGGACTCTTTTTTCTACCGTAATGAATTGACATACAGCGCTCCTGAGTTCGAGGAAAAAAAAATGGCCCATCCCATATGCTGAATGTAACATCAACATGAGGCAGTTTTACAGTCACAATTAGGTTCTCAAGCTTAAGAATGTCGGACCACAGTCAAAATAGTAGTGCATGGCATAATAAAATAAGTAAAACACACAATACCAGAAAACACAAGAAAGAATTGAAACCCATGAGATAAAAACGCACCACTGATCTGAGAGTGTTGGCCGAATGAAAGCATAATAGTGACCACCATGTACTCCTCCACTATGCACAAGAACACTGAAGAAAAGAAGATTGGCAACATCAGGACAGAAAAGGTGCGTCATGTTTGTATGAGCATTGGCATAAGAAAATAATAATAATAAGGTCATATAAACTGTTAACGCAAGAGAGTGAACTTTCAAATTTGCACATTGCCTAACACAGCTTCACAATGTAGGGCAAAAGAACAATATTAAATACATACAACTTAAATCATCAGCCAATTTCTACATGTGGGTTCTTATCTATTCCACAAGACAAGTTATCAGCATATAGGTTAAGGAACGAAAAATTGGTTTGGGCCACTATGTCAATTACAGTTTCAATGTTTCCACAAGATACGTTTTTTTCGATTTATGGCACTTGTAGTAGTATGATAAGTGGCATAAACAGAATAAGTTTTAAAGTAGTGGCACCAGTCTAAATATTATAAAAGCCAATCAAAACAGTAATCAGCACGGTGGCACAATCCTAGTTCCCCAGTAAGGAAAGGGACAACTTTTAACGGATAAGTGCTACATTGGTCTACATACATGGATTAGATCCTATATAGAACCATTCAAAGAATTGGAACAACATATGACAAATAAATTACCTGTGAAGCGTATAAAGGTTTCTAATACTTCGATCTGCATCTGGAGAGAGATATTTTCCATCTTCTCTATCAAGATCAAGTTGTAGCGGGAATTCATAACGGTCGTTAATCTGCAGCAGTAGGTATTTTCTTAATCACCAATTCTAAATAGTCTCATCCATCACTTCTTAAACAAAAGACATCTAATGTTAATTGCTTGAACGAGCAGGACACAGACAACAGAGAACTGTATGACGCAAAAATAAGAACATGAATCAGACCACAATCAAAAGAAAGACCAAAGCAACAAAACTATATCGTGTCTGAATGAGACATGCTGTACAGTACCTAACCACAATGTATAACAGACGTTTGCTGCTTGTTCCCCAACAATCGTATGACTGCATCCATAAAATAAAATAAAAACTGGTTCTGACTATCCTAGAACATACTAATTCTATTTTGATGCACTTCACAACAAAGGATTGATAGTGTTGATGTCAAAAACAGGTTCAGTAGCCCTAAAGGTAGAAAAAATAGGTTGAGCAATTCAAAGGTAGCAAACATTCCATTGTTCCTCGGTTCAAGGAGTTAGCAGTAACAATGATTGCCAAGCACTTCGAGACTGATTGGTTGCCTACCTAGAAATTGGCATGCCAAGCCAAAATTCGGGCAAAAAACTTGCCAATATTTTGGTAGGATACATGTGAGTTGTTGGCACTTGTTGGTAGCCAACCAAATGATGGCCAAAAAATTGGGCTGCCAAAATTTTGGCATGCCAAGATTTTGGAACCAAACCAACCAGGCTCTTCATGACATGGAGTCATAGAAATAATCACAATAATTTTATGCAAATTTTTGCCATCCTTTAGAGAATTGTTGCATGTAATTTGACAGAAACTACACCAGCCTTGCCAATATGTAAAAAAAAAAAAATGCTGCATGTAACTCTAAAGAAGCAAAATTGACACCAGTGCCTAAATGGGGTTTGGAAATCTCAAAAGTAAGGATTCAGATCCATGCCATTATAACCACAATTTTGTTAAGAAATATACATGAAAGTTGAAATAACCATAAACGTGTAATTGGGTGATTTATCATTTTGACAGTGACATTTAGCACAGTTCTAACCTTAACCATTGTATCTCGCATGTAATCATATTCAAAACGCTTCAGTTGAAGTTGCAAAACAGGAGGGAAGTCAAGGAAGAGCACACCTTTCTTTGCATCCTGAAAGAAAAATAATAATATTTTTAATTAAGGTACATATATTGATATGCAATAATAAAAAGGTCAGAAAAATATAATCATCACATAAATTTCCATCGTTTAATTGAAATGCCTACAGCTTTTCTAAATCTCTAAACATCAGATAATCACAAAATATTAAGCTACAAAGCCATGTAATGTGGATTTGTGGGAACCTGTAAGCCATATTGCTCAGCATGATACTTGTTATCACCCTCTAGACGCTCCACTTCCACATATTTATCAAATGATGCATAAACATCACGACAGCCTTTCACATCAAGTTGCAAATCTGCCAGTCCATGACATAAGCAATTATTACATCACAGATCAATATAAAGTTTTCATGCAAGTGCATTTAAAAAGACAAGGCCTACCATAATATGATTCTTTTCTGCTAGATTTGTAGTCCACATTAATGCACTCGATGTAATTAATGTGGTGACCTTCAAATAATTGTTCAATTGTTCCCTCCACAACAGTTCCCTGTGGAGAAAGCAAAGTTAATAAAAAGTAATCACCATATTGTAACTCATTATTGTCATATTTACCTTCATCTTATCTTCAAGTTTCTCACAAAGAACTCTGTTGAGCTCTTGCACATCATGCTGCATGAAAGAATCATAAGTATCCCATCCAAAAGATTTGGTCAACTCTTTCGTCGCTACACTGTTGTCACTATACTGGAGCTTGTAAAAAAGGCTCTGCAGGGCTAAAGGAATACTCCCAGATGGCATGTCATTCTCAGTCGTTGGCATATGGTATACAGCCTAAGAAAACATTTCAACAAATTAGTTCAATATTCAGACACTTAGGAAACATGTGGGACAGAACAATGCTTGATCTCACCTTCCTAAAGTATGGTATATGGTACAATGTTTGTAGGAGAGAGTTCATATAACAGGTAGCACCTTGATTCTTAAGACCTACATAACCTGTTTCTTTTTTCGAGTCATAAGTCCAATAATCAACCATTCTTCGGACAGCAACCTCAGCTTCTACAACAATGGTGTCATTCACAAGATAGCCCCTGCTTGGGTCATACAGGTCACTCAAAGGCATAAATGACGTGAAACCCCAGTCGCTCTCACGTGCATTAAATTGGTGCTGAGTATCTGCCAAACATGGGGCCAACATATATAGTCAACCAAACGAGATATTGCAGACATACTGGAAAAAACACTCAAATGCAACCAAAATAAAAGGGAAATCAAACCAATGCAAGACAACAATATTAATATCGACAATCTACACATCATCTAATAGAACATTAGCGACTGAGCTGAAGGTTAGGGCTTCAAGCAACTTTGTGTTGGCAACTGAGCAGAAAAGTCCAAAGTAAGAAATAAAACTGTTAGGAGTCACTGGGAAAATGTAAATAAACACAACTGCAACCCTGATGCAATTTTCAAAAAACAATCGTTCATAAGGCTGACGTGTGGGTCCCATACTGCTGCCCACATATCAGTAAGACATCAATCAGCAGATTCAAACTGTGTGATTTTGCAGAAGCATTTAACCAGAGTCTATTTAATTTGAATGAATTGTCACTGAAAAAATTACATCATGCATTATGACAAAGATCAAGTACATATGTACTTAATAATCTATGAAACATCCTGACAAGAGTCGCACTCTGTGACTCTGAGAATAGGGACACGACTAATTATGTGTAAAAGACAACAAATCATTTAGAACCAACACAATAATTGCATTTTTCAAAACAGATAACCCACAGTAAAGGCAACAAGCACATATGATAGTCGAGACCATAGTTTGAGTTCCAGAAAGGCAAGTAGCAAAAAGACTCGCAGCTTAGGAGCATCCTACAAAAATAAAGTGCTTATCTAGAAGTGAATTAGCCCCCTTAAAGTTGAAGTAACTTAAAACTAAGGATTCTATTAAGCTTTAAAAGAACTTTATGTGTCCTGCATGTACTACATGTGTTTCGAATATTGTCTTGATTCAGAATATTAAACTATGTCTCATTGTAAGGGGTGAACGAGCTGCCATTGTTTGGCACAGTAGTTGCCATTCAAATAGCCCATGCACCTCATTTCCAGTTATAACGTCATGCAACCAGTGGGGTTTTTTATTCCCTACATACAGCCATACAGCCTAGGCACGTGCTGTGTTCGCCTTCAGTCGCACTGCTAAAATTTGCAACAACCCACATCGTATCGTGATAAAAGTTTGACATTTGTCAATGATCAAATAGCTGGCAAATGTGTCATCATGTTCGAACTCGGTTCAAAACTTGTAAGCTGTAGCCTCTTAACATTCATAAGACTTGCGGACAACAACAGATGACAAAAGAAATACCTTTACGTATCGTGTACTTGGGATGGATCTGGTTCACAACGGCCAGGCTGAACTGAGCATACCGGCTCCACCCGTACGGGAGGTTCCCCGAATCCGCGACATCCAAATACATCGAGAAGTGATCCACATTGTTCCCCTTGGGGAAAATCAGCACACGCCTGCACGCCAAAAAAAAAGCGGGACGCCTCCATTAAAACCTCCGAGACTTTTGCCCGTGTTTCCTGCAGCGGTTACGTTACGGTAGCAAGAGATCCGCAGCTCACCATTTGTACCCTCCGACAACAAACGCGTCGGAGTAGTGCTTCTTAGTGTTGAGGCGGCTGAAGCTCTCGATCGTCCAGGTGAAGCGCGATGTCTGCGGGTCCTCCGCCGGCTGGCTCTCTGCCGTGTTGGCAGGCTCCGTCTGCGCGACACCTAGCAGTAGCAACCACGCATGTGAGACGAGATGAGATGAGATAAGATCAACAGGAGCTAGTAGAAGCACATAAACCCAGCAACACCACTAACACACGCAGGCAGAGATGGAAGGCGGGAGATGAGAGCGAATCGCGAGGAGGCACTAGGCCCTTACCTTCCATGGGCTGCGGGGCGGGCTCCGGGCCGGCGACGGGAAGCTCCTGGTGCGGCACGAGCATCTCCTCGTCCTCCTGCTGCTGCTGCGGGGGCAAGCCAGAGCGCGGAGGTGTCAGATCCGGCGCGGCGCGTAAACCCTAGAGCGAAGCCGAGCCCTACCCGATCGGCACAGGAGCCGAGGCCGGCGAGGGGGCCGAGCCGCCGAGATCGGGGCGGGCACGCAAGCGGGAGGAGGAGTGAAGGGGAGCACGTACCTCGAGAGGGGGCGGCGTCATCATAGTCATGGGGTCGTCGTCGCGGTCGACTGCGGTGGACTCGCTGGAGGCGGCCGCCAAGCGGCGGCGGCGGGCGGCGGCGGGGAGAGGAGGAGGAGAAGGGGGATGGGGGTGGTCGGGGGTGGATGCGAGGCGAGGGGAAGTTGCTGATGCGGAGAGGGGGAGCAGAGGTCGGTCGCGTGCTGTCGGAGGGTGATTTGGGAATTTGCTGGGTCCAGCAGGGCAAAGAGGAGGGGGGAGCCTGCTGAGGAGTGTTGGTTTAGCTCGTCTTCTTTTCTTTCCCACAAGTCTTCAACGGCCTACCTGGCTCGTGTAATAACCTTGTAGGACTCCCGATAGTTTTGCACATTTTTAAGGTAATTTCATGTTTTTATGATATTTTTTATTTCATTGGTGACTTTTTTACATGTTGTTATGACATACTAAATCGCTTAACAAGCAACAAATTACCATGTCCTTCGCGATGATGGCTGGATGACTTGTGCAATAGTTGTAGATATATATCATTTCTGGTGCTAGTAGCTTAATGTCAGGTGTCGAGTATGGCAATAGGCGTTTTACTTTCCGACTCATTTGATAATAGATCGAGTGCTATTTTACTCGTGGCGTCATGCCGATTGTACTCATTAGCTATATACATGATCCTTGCGTGCAACAAGTACTTCTTCGGACAATGCTTATATATCTCGTATAAGCAATTTGAATTTATTTTGTGACACATTTTTCTTCTTTAAGGGATTTTTTTTTCTTCTAGTGCAACATCAAAAGTAAAGTTATTCTAATAGGGAAAATTATATGAAGCCAGCTCAATTAATCTTTCGATGATGTAGTACATGTATTTGTAGTGGTTAGTCTGCGTACATGTATGTGAGTGTTGGCTATAATTATTTTATGAAAGAAAAATGTTTAAGCAATGCTAGTTTTCATAAAGGCTTTTGTTCCAACAAAATTGCATTGGTATGATAATTATACTTCTTATTCCTGGAAATTTAATATACATTGTTCGTGGTAGCTATGGCAGCGTGGCAGCCCTGAGAGGCCGAGAGCTTAGGTTTGGTTGCGGCAGCAAGGGCCAGCAAAGGGCCTTACCGATAATTCTCTTAAAGGCCACTTATATTGTTTGATTTTACATGCAAATGAAAATATCAACACATTGGTTAGTGATAAATTGCTGCCGAATTTTCATTTTTATACCTATATTAGAGGGTTGGTACAGTAATAAACAATTTAAATAGCACACTGAGTAGTGATTATTAGCTGCCATAGTTTTAGGTAATCGCTAGATGCAATTGCGTATAGCTAGACTAGGTAAACCAAAAATGTTCAAAAGGAAAGAATTCTAATAATAGCATCTTCTTACTTACAAACTTTATGTCTTGCCCGACAACCTTCTCCTTTCTCCCATAAATCCCCA
Organism: Urochloa ruziziensis; assembly: GCA_015476505.1. Classification (NCBI taxonomy): domain Eukaryota; kingdom Viridiplantae; phylum Streptophyta; class Magnoliopsida; order Poales; family Poaceae; genus Urochloa; species Urochloa ruziziensis. The sequence continues at coordinate 45,287,020 of CM027121.1, read as the reverse complement.
TTTCCTGACTTAATGTAATCCTCTTGCCATTCTATCATGCAATTGAACCTTTTTTAAGGCACTTGCATTGTCAAGTACTCCTCCATCCAAAAAAAAGTCATTATAGAAATTTTAGCGCAGATTAACGAAAAGGTAAAATGACCTTGATGTCCCTATTTTTTAGCCATATTCAGTGCTAACTGACTCTTGCATGTACCAATATGCTAAATTGGGTATAATGACTTATTTTATGAGAAAAATTTGAATCACAGAATGGCATGTTTTTTGGGACGGATGGAGTAACTTGTTTAAAAAGAATTGTCGTGAACATGGTAAAGTACTTTTTGTTGTGGTGCCCTCTCTAAACTCTCTGAGTACCATTTTGGGACGTGGCTTTGACTATTACATTTATTTTATTTGCAAGGAAAAACATTTTCTTATAAGCTGAAGAGTAACCTAATAATGACAAAAGTAGTGATATACGTGACCACCATGTAACTATCATACATCTAATAATATACCTAGTTCCAAACATAGCTGTGGTCAAATTTTAGAAAGTTTACTACATGTGGTCTAAAATAAAGGAGCACACGAGATTATTGCACAACAGCATTAAAAACACTACTAGCGTGTGAGTTGCAATGTTTCATACAGTTTTTATGGGCAGCAAAACTGTGGTGTGCTTGAAGTAACAAGTGAGTTGTGTCTTGCATTGGTGCCCACTAAAATATCCGGGGAGAAAACAAACAATTATTTAGACCCCGCTATAATCTATTTGCAATTAATATTGCAAACCAAACGCCCATAAAAATTCAGAGTAGTTCCATTATCAGCTCGTGTAGTTTTACTTGGTCTCTTTAGCTGCAACCGGTTTGCCTCTGTTTTGCGCAACTGCTTACACAAATAGTAGTATGAGACTTTCGACAAGTCTTGAGGTACGTATAGGATGACATCAGAAGCTTAAAAAAGGGGTGCCAAACAATCAGTCTAGAAGATCAGGAAGGAGGCGGATGCTTTGCTTTAGATAGAGGTTAATCTCATGTTGTGGTTCACACTTAACAGAGTATATAAGTATATATCTTTAGTGGTTAGTTGGCAGGTGGGGCCAGCACATCATTCTCATAATTAGAATGGGTGAACGCTTTATGGAAATTTAGCAAGACAATGATAGCTCCTAAGTTTGGAACTCATGATGCTGCTCTTCGAATTACCTCAACAAGAAAAACTTTCTTGATAGATACCTTGTTCAAAGTGACCATCTATTACTACCACAAAAAGAGAGCTGAGAATGAACATCTGAAGATTCTGAATGTAACTTTACATTGGTGCATCACGCTCAGAACCTGAATGGTGTACCTACGTTTTTTTTTCCATTCTTTTTTGAGACGAACCTATGATTTGTAGTCACACTCACCCTACACATACAGAAGTCGAATTTACATTTTAGTCCCTGAAATACTTTAATGTTCTATTTACCGTATTCATATCTCGCGAGATGTACAGATGGAACTTGCATCGAACTGCAGTTAGAAATGTGTAGGAGATTTTGTTGCGCGTTGAAAGGAAACACAAGCCATGTAAATGTCGACGTCTGACCAACCAGAGGAGTATGTTCATGGGATTGACCTATCGGACCATTTGAGGCAGGTAAACAAGTCAAGAAGCTTCGAGAACTAGAAGTACAACGTTTCAAGTCACCGTACCAAATCAAAACATTGATGGACCAGATTTAACGATCTATACAAGAATTCCCATGTCAACCCGGTCCAGTCTACAGACATCTCCAAAGCTCCAGTCAGACGCTTGCTTGTGCTGATGAATCCAAATCTGAAGGACTTCTGCGCTCTGAAAAAACTGTGTAAGTCACTTCAGGGATAACTCGAATTTACTTTACCTGGTAGCTAGTTTACATGGTTTTGCAGCAAGAACAAGAGAAATATTATAAGATTACAGATGAATTATTCCAAGGTGAGTTAGTAACATGAATGTTCTCCTAATGCCTGGACGTTGCATACGGTGTGCTGGAGTTGAGACAAGTCAGTGTGGAAATGCTGCAAGTCATCAGACAAAAATAAGCAGAGTTCATGCAAAGTTCAGCAGATGGTACTGCACAACTTCAGATGATCTCACGATTTAAGCAAAGAAAAAAATTGAAACGTCTCTCACAACGTTTCTTGCTTAGTCTACCCGCAAAAAAAAAAAAACGTTTCTTGCTTAGTCAACTACTCTACCAAGTTGTTTTTGAAGGTAAAAAACGAATCTGAAAAGAAATAACAAAAGTTATTGTATTTAGAGGGTGTAGAAACTTATGGTTAAGAAAGAGAAACATTTTTTCGCAAAAGCAAAGAGCAAGGAAAACGTTTCAGAAAAAAAAAAAGCGCAAACCATTGTTCACAAATGCAACCGTCTTCATGTAGCCCGGAAGTGCGACATCTTTCCGCACAAACCTCTTGATTCCCCGCACCGCCAGGAGCACTGTGTGAGGAATGAAGCCTGGTCCGAGATCCCCGGTAGCAACCACGAAACCAGAAGGCCCTCGCGGCCTTTGCCACAAGGCTTTCCCAATGTTGCGCACCCGAGGATCTTGGATCAGCCTCCATTCCAGACACCCTGCTCCCCTCTCCCCCCATTGACACACACACGCGCGCACCTAGTTTCCCTCCTCATGATTTCCTAATCAACTCAAGGAGGGCACCTTAAAAAGAGCCTCCAGAGACAGCCGCCAGCCGAGCCCATGTCCTGCAGGCCACTTTTTTAGGGCTGATTCTCCATAAAACTAGTGCTTGATCAGGGGTTAGGTGAGGCGGTTTCAGGCTTAAGCTTTTGCTCCACCGTTACAGCGCTAGGCCTTGTCCCGTTCCGGCGAGTGGGCAATAGAATAGCGAGGCGTGCAAGCTTTTGTGCAGGGGGACAAGGGGAACGGGGCGACGCCCGGGGGGGAGCCTGAGGTAGTGGGGGAGCTGAGGCAACGGTCCTTTCCGGCGGTTTCCGTGGGCTTTTTGCTGCTGGTGCCGAGTGTGAAGTGGGAGAGCTGGAGGGAGCCTGGACTGGATGCAGGAGCAGGGCACAGCAGGGGAGGATGGTTTGGTTTCAGTGGCCGTCAGGTCGTAGGGGCATGTGGTGGTTACGTTTGGGCGGCAAGGGATGGCTGGGCTCACGTGGTGTGGCGTGAGTGCGTGACTACTGAGTACTACTGACTAGGTGGCTAGTAGACAGCTTGTTTCTGGTTTACTTCCCACCTAGATGCACGGATTTAGAGCTAGTTGAGTATTGCCATTCGTTAGTTTTGGAGCACTTGTGTGATAGCATACTTGTTACTACAGAAGATAAATGTTGAACTTGTAATTGTGGCATTCCACGAGTTGCAAGAATCCAATTGCTCTAGAAGGTGAGCTTCCTGGCATGTCTAATTTCATGATCTCCGTTTCCCTTAATTCAAGCGACTATATCTAAAGTCCTCTCTGGAACGAAGCGGAGCGCATCCGTCTCCGCTGGCAAGGCTGACGATCTTCCTCGCCTCCAATGGCCTATAGGGCTTCGCGAGGTGGTGGAGACGCTGATTTCTCGTCGGTTGGAGGTAGTCCTAGTAGATCTAGGTTTAGGTTTTCGGCGGCACGGTTGAGACATCGACGACGTCATTATGAAACAAGGTCCTCTTGTGCTTCTCTCCATCCCTTTGAAGCTTTACTCCGGCGTCAAAGGCGAATCCATGGAGGAGTTCCGGTCGTGGAGCTCCTGTACATGAGTTGCCTGTTGGCGGCTTGTCAACCGGAGTGAGAGGTGAGTTTGTCGGCCTTTTGTTCTGAGGATAAAGGAGCACCTTTAGGGTGTGCGGAAGTTTGGTGGGTGGACAAGGCTTGGGCATCTCACGGTGACATCTGTCGTCGACGACAAGCTCGTGTCCATGTTCGTTGGAGCTTGGGGTGTGTACCTAGCCGTGGGGAATCAACATTGACTTTCTTTCTGTTTCGTGAGTATGTGTGTCTTTTGCTATTATCTGCAAAGTCTTGTGGCGATAGGGCTTTCTTCCGACCTTAGATTGGCGGCGGAGGACTTCGGCAATGGATGGCGGCGGAGGAATCCAGTGTTTACAGCCAACTGAGTGTACAAGGCTTGTTTGCTTTTCCTATATTTCTTAGAGACCTCTGCGTAAAAGGTCGAGACAGTGTATATGGGTTTGTAGCTCCTTAATGTTTAATACAAGTATGTTTGGATAAGAAAAAAACGCCTATATCCAAAGTTTGGATCCTCTAGAGACGTCACATATTAGGGTAGATGGGGTCTTTTTTTTCCAATGTTGTCACCCAAATTACCTTTAATAGATGTAGTTACCGTAGAAGTTAAATTGTGGCATGCCAGGTGACCACATCAGCCAGCCATTGTAGGGACATTTTTTGTGACTTTAAACCTAAATGACATTTAATAAAAAGTTTATGCATTCCAACTTTTCTAAGGCCTTTCATCTAGATACAATTGTGTATATGTTCATACACACACGCGCACGGTCACTCTACACAAGCACACCTCACTCACCACTCGTGCATAAACAACCCTACAACTACACTTAGGGGGCGATTGGTTGCCTGAATTCGGAGTGACCAGCCTCGCGGGATGCAAGTTTGTTTTGATTGGTTTGCTGCACCAGCAGGGCGTGCAAAATCGCCCGCTCAATCTGCATCCCAAGATACGAAAGATCGGCCGTTTCTCTAGAGCCAGGCTCTGGCGATGCACGTCGGGTGCGTGTGGTGAGAAAAAAACCTGCGAAGTGCTATCCGCGCATGAATATGCTAGTAACCAATCAGTGAGCCTGGTGTTAGCAGCAGGGTAATAGAGATAGAGATTGGAAGCACAAGAAGAGAGGAAGAACAGCAGGAATTGGGGAACGAGGCAGATGAATGATTGAATTCAGGAAATAGTTATGTGTTTACATCAAAAGATAATTTCCCCCTCGCTCGTCTCTTCCTTTTAACCCCCTTACAGCCAAATGCTACTTGACTTCTACAGCTAAGACACCCATTCTGGGCCAGCTACACGGGAGTTGGGCTTCCTGGGCCTCTGGCGACGAGATGGCCCAACTTCCTCTTCCACGAACTGGAGACCTCTGGAGACCTCTGGTACAGGGATGCTAACACTCCCCCCCCCCCCCCCCTGAATGCCTGCTTGTCCCCAAGCAGGTGCATGTGGAAACCTCCTCTTGAGATCATCAACATCTTCCCAAGTAGCCATGTCGAGAGGCCAATCGGACCATTTGATCAACACCTGTTGAATGGTAGAACCTCTGCGAGAACTCATCCGGCGCTGTAAGATAGCTTCTGGGACTCTCAGTAACTCAACATCAGAAGGAACATCAGGAATAACCACCTATATCAGCAGGAACAACTTTCTTAAGCTGTGAAACATGGAAAACCGGATGAATAGAAGAAGAGGGTGGCAGCTCGAGATGATATGCCACCTGACCGACCTTACTGATTATCTTGAATGGCCCGAAAAACTTGAAAGCCAGCTTCTGATTTGACCTTGGAGCTAGTGACGATTGCACATATGGTTGCAATTTAAGAAAAACCATCTCACCCACCGAGAATTGACGTTCAGAACGATGCTTGTCAGCTTGTTTCTTCATCCTTGCTTTAGAACGATAGAGATGTTGCTTGATCAATGCAGTCATTAGCTGTCTATCCTGTAACCATACTGACAACTCTGGAACTTGAAAGTGCATCTAGGCACTTAATCTAATTTTGGTAATTAATGACAATAAAAATTTGGATATAATGCTTTGCATGAGTTGTGCAGGAATAAAATCAAAAGAAAAGAAAAGAAAGGTGAAAGGAAGGTCCCCAATCCTTATTCATATGGTGACGAAGTTTATCGGACGATTTAAATTTATTTTATATTTCGAATTTGAGTATAGGATCACCGTACTATCAAGGGGGACGTGCTTGACGAGTTTAGATTGTTAAAGTGCTTATACTTGAGATGACATATACACACGAGAGACACAAACGCACAAAAACCTCCCATTCACAAGTTCACTGTGCGTCGGAACTTAGGCCGGAAGATCCGGCCCAGAAGTTCCGGGCGGCTCTGTCTGAATTAATTTTTCACCGGAAGATCCGGCCCTTACACCGGAACTTCCAACACTTAGCCAGTTTTCGTGTCTTCTCGCCAGGCGCTGGAACTTCCACCGGAAGATCCGGCCCACAAGTTCCGGGCGGCTCTGTCTGAATTTATTTTTCACCGGAAGATCCGGCCCATACACCGGAACTTCCAACACTTAGCCATTTCTGAGTTTCTCTCTCAGGCGTCGGAACTTCCACCGGAAGATCCGGCCAACAAGTTCCGGGCGGCTCTGTCTCTATTATTTTTCTCACCGGATCATCCGGACCTTGTCTCGGAACTTTCATGACTTAGCCATATTTCAGTGTTTCAGCCTTGCGAAATTCAAATCTCGGAAGATCCGGCCCTAGGCCGGAAGATCCGGTACCCCTTCGCAGAACACATAACGGCTAGTTTTTGGGGGTTGGGTATTTATACCCCCTCACCCCCCACATTGATTGCTGCTGCTCCCACGCCCAAAAACACTCCAAGAGCATTCATTGCACTCCTCTACTCCACCCAAAAGCTTGATTCTAGCCTTGATTCATCTAGGGTTTGAGTGAGAGGAAAAGATTGAGTGTGTGAGCGGTGAGCAAGCACAAGCTTTGATTCGTTCATCTCAAGAAGCACTTGAAGCAAGTTTGATTCGTCATCCTCGTTTGTTACTCTTGGAGCTTTGCTCCTAGACGGTTAGGCGTCGCCGGTAGCTCCCATTCCTTTGTGGTTTGAGCACCGGAAAGTTTGTATTTCCCCTCTCTTTGTGAGAGCAATAGTAAGTGACTCAACTTTCCTTTGTGGTTGGTTGAGGGAGGCAAGGGTTAGTGACAACCCGGTTCTTTGTGAACCCCTCAACGAGGACGTAGCTCCTTTGTGGAGTGAACCTCGGGATAAATCTTGTGTCTCATTGTTCTTGCTATTGTTCTTGTTGTTCATCACCTTATTTGTGCCCGATCTATGTGCTAGGTGTTGTTCGACCTTAGAGATCATACTTAGGTGCTTAGTTACTTCATTTAGCAACTTTGTATTCAAATAGAATATTGAATAGCTTGTTAGATTTTGAATCTCGAAGTTAGTCTCCTCTCTGTGTCGGAAGATCCTACACAGTGTCGGATCTTCCGGGAGCCCGGAAGATCCGAGACTGCGTCGGATCATCCGACCATCTGACAGTTTCGTGAAGAATTTTCAGGAATTTTTAACAGGCCCTATTCACCCCCCCCCCTCTAGGCCTAGTGTTGGTCCTTTCAATTGGTATCAGAGCAGGTTCTCTTGATTAAGGTTTAATCACCTAAGAGAAAACACTATGGCTCCTTCCGGGGATGGTTCCGGAGTTGGCGGTTTCAAACAAGGATGACACTCATGAAGTGATCGTGTCAAGCGACGATGATTTGATGTGAGTGATGTTGAAGAGACCTGGATGAGGTCGAGAAGAACAAGAAG
>CM027121.1:45210449-45279411 GCA_015476505.1 Urochloa ruziziensis | reverse complement strand
CTCCTCCCATCGATTCTTGAGCTCGCTGAGTTGTTCCTTCTCCGCAATCTCCGCGTCCGCCCACGTGCTAGCGACCCGGAACATGTCATTGACAATCACGGGCGGCTTTCGAGTCCCTTGTGGATTAGTCTTCCGTCGGAGATGCCGTTTGGAAGGCGGTCATCACCTCCTGATCCGTCACGTCCGTAATGGAGTTACGCTTCTCCGAGAACCTGCGTACGAAGTCATGCAGGGTCTCGTTCTTGCGCTGTCGTATTTGGCCGAGGAGCCGCTTGCTCCCGGGCCTCTCCCAGGTTCCGAGATAGTACGGTAAGCTGATCCCAGTTGTCGATGGCGTCCTGCGGGAGCCCTGCCAGCCAGTTGCGGCAGTCTTTGGTCAGCATGATGGGGAGGTAGTTCACCATCACGTCCTCGTCGCCGCCAGCAGCTTGTACGGCGGTGTAGTAGATCTGAAGCCATTGGGATGGATCAGACTTCCCGTCGTACTTGTCGATGTCTGACAGCTTGAAGCCTTTGGGCCATGTTACGCTCCTCAAGCGCTCGGTGAACGACTGGAATCCGCCGATCCGACCTCTCGGGCGGGAACCACTCGGATCCGAGCCGTCTGTTGTCCTTGGGGGAGTGTGCTCCCTCCGGCGATCCCGATCCCTGGGTGGGAATGGGTCCTCCGATAGGTCCGAGTCCTGGGTGGAGTTCGGTCCCGTCGGTAGGTTCTGCTGCGCGGTGGAGTTTGCTCCCTTGGCGGGGTCGGCCGCCTTCGTGGGGGAGCCGCTCGTCCTCATGGCGGAGTCGGTCATCGAGGTGGAGTACGATCGCCGTCATTGCCGCGCCTTGGGCTACCGGAGGGATCAGAGTAGTCAGTATACTCTGACTCCGTCGAGTAGCCGCTCCTGTTGGAGTTACGACGGGGATTCCCATGGTCCCGATCGTATTTTCGCGACGTCGGATTTCTTCGCGGTGACGCTCCTCAGTGCTGCTGCGGATGACGTCCCTCGCGTCTCGGTCTCTGTTGATCATGGTGCGAAGATCTTCAACACGGTCCGATCCACCGCTGGTCCGGCGTCGAGACGGCCCGGGCTCAGAAGCGTCTGTACGTGATCTGCTCTGCATCTGGTGGACCTGGACGGAGGCGGCCTGCACGAAAGCCCTTACTTTTTCCAGGCCTGGAGTACTGGATGGTAGCCGACTGATTTCCTCGTCGATGGTGACGAGGTTCTGGACCAGCGTCTCGTAGACGTCGAATCCGTTGTACTCGAACATGCTGTCGCGCATCAGGTTCCGACTGCTTCTCCTGTCGTGTCGATCCCGATGACGACGATGATCCTCCGAGGGCGGTTCTCGAAGTTGAGCGGTGCCAGATCTTGATGCGTTGGCGCCGTGTGGTCGGGTGGCTCTACGAGTCGCCCGATTGGCGTTGCGTCCTCGACGCTGATCCCTGGCTTCAGTCGTCTCTTCGGCCGGGGTGAGTTCGTCCTCCGACACAGGGTTAGGTGGCGTCGCTGGTGCCACCATGTAGCAGTATGGCCCGGCTCCTTCTTGAGCGAGGTAATCTTCCTCGGACTCGGAGAGGTCGGTTATGGGCGTGGCACGCTCCAAGCTACTCGGAGTCGATCCTCCGGGTGATCCTATCAGTTCCGGCTCTGTAGAGGAGTCGGATGCGGTGTAACCCCCTTGCAGGTCGTCCAGGATCGAGGGTCCCCGTGGGTTTGACTCGTAGGAGTCACTCTCAGAGGGGGAATCATCCGCCTGGACGATGTCCTTCATCTTCGGCTTCTGGGTAAGCGCGCGGAAGCCGGGGGTCTGGATGGTGATGACCTCAGGGCTCGGGACGCGCGTCTGTTGAGCGTTTACGCTCTGAGAGGACTCGGCGACGCGACTCTCAAGAGTCGGATTGGATCCGAGTGGTTGCTGATCTGCTCCCGACTGGTTGGGCCTCGCGTTTTGCGATGGACTCAGTGGGGCAGAAGCGGCGCGATCAGATGCGATCGGACCGGATTGGGCCGTGATGGCCGAAGTCGGTGCCAGAGAGGAAACCTCCGTGGCGGTTGTAGCTCCTGCCGTCTGGTTATCCAAAACGGCGGCGGTGATATTCCCTGAACTGGATCTCGAATCCAGTCGACGTCCGGGAGGTTGCAGCTGTCCAAGATCTTGACGCGGTCCATCGGGCTCACCAGATTGATCTCGGCGATAACCCCTACCTGGCGCGCCACTGTCGGTGATATGATCTCCGGCAGTCCTCCACGGGGTAGCCCACAGAAGTGATTTGTATGTAGGGAAGATCGCAAAGATCGGAAGCTCGATGGTTAGGGTGGACAGACGCAAGGATTTAGACAGGTTCGGCCGTCGACTCGACGTAATACCCTACGTCCTATTTTGGGGTGTTGTATTGCGTGGATTGTGTGTTGATGATGAGATGTGTTGTGTTGAGATGTTTGGAGGGGGTCCCTGCCCGCCTTATATATCGGGGGGCAGGGTTACAAGTCAGGTTTGTAGCCGATCCTATCTCTAAGGATCCTTTCCTTCTTTACAAAAACTCCTATTCTAACTAGAACTTCACCTTCTAGATCCTTCCTACATGCGCCGACTTGTCCCGCACGTCATCAGGTCCAGAACGGTGGGCCGGGCCGCCCCCTATTGGTGGGCTGCCAGGCTTGCTCGTGAGGTACCCGGGTACTATATCCCCCACACCAAGGACATTCTCAAGAAATTCGACATGAGCGACTCCAAGCCGATGACTACGCCGATGAGTACGACTACAGCTTTGGATGCGGATGAGGACGGAGAACCAGTGGACCAGAAGGAGTACTGGAGCATGATCAGCTCCCTTCTCTACTTGACGGCGACAAGGCCGGACATACAGTTCAGCGTGTGTCTGTGCGCTCGTTTTCATTCTTCACCAAGGACTTCACATCGTCAGCCCGTCAAGCGGATTTTCAGGTATCTCAAGTTTACTCCTGAACTGGGTCTTTGGTACTCTGCTGATTCCACTCTTGCTCTTCATGGTTTTTCTGATGCGGATTTTGCTGGATGTCGTGTTGATCGCAAGTCTACTTCTGGTCAGTGTCAGTTTCTTGGTTCATCTCTTGTGTCTTGGTCTTCTCGCAAGCAGTCTAGTGTAGCCCAATCCACCACAGTGGCAGAGTATGTTGCTGCTGCTAGCTGTTGTTCTCAGTTGCTTTGGATCACCTACACCTTGAGAGATTTTGGATTAGACATGTCCCATGTTCCACTTCTTTGTGACAGCACCAGTGCCATAAGCGTAGCTAAAAATCCCGTGCTTCATTCCAAAACCAAACACATAGAAGTGAGGTACCACTTTCTGAGAGATCATGTGGAGAAAGGAGATATTGAGCTTGCCCATGTTTCTACCCAAAACCAGCTTGCAGACATTTTCACCAAACCACTTGACCAAGCTACCTTCACCCTGCTTGCGAGGGGAACTGGGTGTGTGTGCGTTTTTCTGAGCTGAGTTTTGGAGGCTTCTCTTTTAGCATATGTATACTATTGTACCATTTTTGTATCTTGATGTCTAGTTTTTCATCTTTGCATCTTGTGATATATCATGCTGCATTTGTATCATATCTTAGGATGAGCTTCTCCTATATGCAGTGATTACTACAACTTGCTACATTTTAGAGTTTAGGCAGGCTGGCTAGGGATTGATTGTATGGATGGCTATGCTCTTGATGGTTTTGATATATATTCTATTGAGATAGTCTCTTTTTGAATTAAAATGACAAACTGAACTTAAACTCTTTCACCCATGAGTAAATGCCTTTGCATGTCTTGTTTGAGCCGAAATGGCTATATCTTGCTTAAGATCATGCTAGGATGTGATATTCTTTTCAATTGGGTCAAAGACTTTTGTCATTGTAAATGTTTAGCCCATGCTTTATCTTGTGGAGGAGCATAAGCTTCTTTTTGTCGCAAAGACATTTCATGTACCATGCTTAATTTGAAAAACTTGAAAAATGAGATGTCTATGCATGAAAGAAGAAAGATGAGAAAAAGATATATTTGCATATGCTCATGTCTCTGTGCTTTCACCATTGCACACACTTGCACACATGGGTGCTAAGCGGTTGCATGTTGTTTGCCGTAGAAGTCTCCCATGAGAAGTGAACACATGGCTCCGTGCTTTGACATGACATGAGGTAGAACTTGGGCGTTTATGATGATCTTTTGTCAAGAATGCTTATCCTTTCATGTTTTTGGTGAGATGAAGTTCATTTTTGCTTGAACAATCCATGGTTAGGACTTTGCTCATGTGGTGACATTTTTGCTAAAACTACACAACTTGCTCATGGCTTTGTCAATTGGATATATGTCTTCACCTTCTTGATGGCAATGCCGTGTGACATGATGAACTATCTTGTTTGCCTCTTCTCTAACTTGTAGCATTTTGTATTTCTCATTGTATATTTGAGAAGCTTGTAGTTGCATTTTGTACATTTTTCCTTGATTTGTGCATTGTCAACAAGGGGGAGAATTTCTGGAGCATTTTGCAAGGGGGATGAATTGCTGAATTTATGAGAAAGTTTTTGCGCTAGAATTTGTTGGATTTGTGTGAGAGATTGATAGTTTTTCTAAAGTGAGAGTTTTTGAAAATTTGTGAAGTTTCTGAGAATTTGAGCATTGGAATATCTTGCTGGGCATATTTGGAAGGTTTTCAAGTTGGAACGGCATCGTTGCGAGTTTGTTTGTGCAATTTTGGCACATTTGAGTTTGGTTATCTGCCAGGAGCGGTTTAACCGCCCCCCTGGGCGGTTTAACCGCCCCTGTGCTGAGTGCACAAGAACTGTGGAGATTTGAGCAATTTTCAAGTGTTTTTCGCACGCACAAGTTCACTTGTTCAGGGGGAGTTGCATCTTTGCAGAGGGAGTGCTTTGAGTGTTCTGAAAAGTGAATTGGAGATTTGTGATTTGTGCTTTGTGCTTTTGCTCTTTTCCCGATGGTGTTGAGCCCTTTCGCTTCTTCTTGAAGGGTCGGCGTTTCTGGAGCTTTCTCTTGCGAAGTGACTTTGTTCTCGGCTTGTTCTTGCTTTTAGTCACTTGCTTGAGTCTTGTTTTCGATTTCTTTTATATTTTCTTTATCTCAATGGTTACTATGTGTGTGTTGTCAATGCACTCATCAAGGGGGAGATTGAGGACCCGGTGTGTCCGAGGACCGGTGGATGGTCGCTTCCTGGTGTGATGAGTGATTGACAACGTGGTGTGGATTGACGTTTCCCTTGGCTCAAGTATTGCAGGTGTAGAATGCGGCTTGGTTGCATTGGTGCAGGTGAAGAACAGGCGCGAAAGGTCTTAGCCATAGCGGCCTCCGAGGAGCGGAGAGACAAGTAGGCTTGGTTCGAGGGACCCGGTGGCCGGATGGATCAAGTGCGGTTCACATGCTGGCAAGAACGAGCAAGGGGACGTGGTTCCGGTGCGAGGTAGCGGCTCACAACCGAAGCTCGTACGCGGACATGAAGCCGGTGCAAGGTGGCGGCTAACGACCGAAGCTTGCGCGCGGGGTTTGGTGATTTGGCCACAAAATCATCGGTGGATGGTTTCCCTTGGTTTGGGCCTCAAAACCAAGGACCGAGGACTCGACGTGGCGAAGATGGGCTAGCTGGGCCAAGTGTGGCTGGCAGAGGCGGTTTAACCGCCCCCCAGGGCCGGTTTAACCGCCCCCCCTGGGCAGGCCCAAAAACGGCGTCGAGGAGCTTCGATCCGGAGGACACGCGGCGTGACTGCAAGGCTTGTGTCGGAGGGAAGCTAGCTTGCGGTGGAAGGTGTCCGAGCCGGAAAGTATCTCAAAACCAAATGTCAAATTTGCCCCTGAGGGGTATGTATCACTTAGGGGTAGTTTAGTCTTTAGAGCACCACCACCACTTGGACTACTAATAGGCCCTCCAGGGCATGGTGGCTGCTATCTCTCTAGTTATCTCTTTAGTTCTCTTTGGTTTTCTCTTTTGAACTAGTTTCCCCTTCATCCCCTCCACCTAGAACTATTTCGAATCTTTCCTAGGTTGTATAGGTGAATTCATGGTTATGTGATTGAGTTTGTGCTGCTCATCTTTGTGCCATGATTTGAATCCACGAGCTCCCTTTTCTTTTTCTATTTTCGGAGGTATTTTCGGAGCTATTTTTGGGGGATTTTCGTTCTTCTCTTCCTAGGGCGTTTTCTCTCGGATTTCTTTGGGGGATTCACGTATGAGTACCTTGTGCCTCTTTTGCTGGTGATCTCTTTCCCCCAAACGTCGGGAATCGCTTTGGATTTGAGATTTTCGGGATGAACTCGAGGTCATGGTGTTCTTCACGAGATCTGAGTTTCCGGGAGTTCTAGCGAGTTAGAGGCCGAGATCTTTTGGGAAAACACTCCACTGAGGTCTATATCATCTGACCAAAATCTCGCCTCGAGAGCTCAAGCGGTTTGGGAGATCCACTTTCGATTTGACTTTTTCCCGAGGTTCCCAGGCCAGGGCGGTTTAACCGCCCCCTGACCCGGTTTAACCGCCCCCCTGGGTGTGTTGGATCGAGTCTTGTTTCGGTTCGTTTTGTGTTCGTTTCGATCGATTCGAGTTCCGCTGCGTATTTCTTGTTCCTAGGGTCAGTAGCTTGACAGTGGCTACGTGATCTTGGCAAGATCGCTTTCGGAGGCGTCGGAGTTGTTTTGGGAAAATAGCCAAATCGGTTGGAAAGAATTTTTATCGGCTCCCATTCACTCCCTCCCTCTCTGGTCGCCGTTTCGGTCCTTCATAGGGGGGACTATCACAGCCGCTTTATCTCATCCGCGAAAAATGCACGACTTGCAAATAAATAAAATATTTTGCTATTTTATTTTGGTTTATTTTGGGTTTAGATGAAAACCGGTTGTGATGGGGTCATCACAGCCGGTTTTTGAAAACCGGTTGTGATAGGGGGGACTATCACAGCTGCTTTATCTCATCCGCCTCCCAAAACCGGTTGTGATAGGGGTTAAAAACCGGTTGTGATGGCAGTTTCTGTAGTAGTGGCTGCCGGCGCCGCTCCTCCGCTCGCGCACAAGCCTCCGCCGCGAGGTCCCGCTGCCCGGCCGGAGGTGCCGCACGGAGCAGGAGGAGGAAGGCAGCACACGTGACGAGATCCGACGTCGATCTGTGCCACCCAAGCCGCCGCCGCCGTGCCGCGCTGGAGCCAGCTGCACTCGACTGCGGCGGCCGTTCCCGCCTGGGAAAAGGGAGAAGGGAGGGGCGCCGGTGGTGATTTGGGCGCCCGGACGACGACCGCTTCCTCCTCCGGCTCGAATCCGCGGCGAGAAAAGAGCCCCGCTAGCCACGCGCGCGAGAGAGCTTCGTCGGCCGTCGCGAGATGCGGCACCTGAGCTCTGGCGTGCGCGCTAGAGCTCGACCTCAGGCGCCGCCGCCGGCCATGGGACAACTCGACCAGATCTCACGGCGGCGCACCTCGACGGCCCGCTGCCTCGGCTCCTCCGCCTACGCTACTCGAGTTGGCCCCTTTCTCCTCACGCTGGGATCCAACCCGCCGCCGCGCCGCTCAAACCGGCGCTGGAGCTCCACCTCCGCGGGGTCGGCCGTGCTGGAGAAGGATGGGGCCGGCCGCCCAGATCCGCCGGCCGCCGGTAGGAGAGGAGAGAGAGTGGGTGAGGGATGGGAGAGAGGGGTGTGAAGTGGAGAAGAAATAAGATATGAGGGGGTGTTTTGTAAAAACGTAGGCTAATACCGTATCTGTGCAGAGGTTTGGACCTAGATGGAACGATTTAATAGAGTATGGACCCAAATGACCCACTTTTTAAGTTAATGGACCTAGATGGGACGGGAGCAAAAGTTAATGGACCCCAATGAAATTTACTCAATCTGAAACCTTCCCGGTCAAACGAATGTGTGCTACAAATCTGAAACCACCCCCGTCAAACGCATGCCTTGCGGTGTTAACGGACTTTATATTATTTCCAAATTTATTTTTCCTATATATAATCAAAAGCTCAGATTTAATTGAAACCTTACCTCCCTAGAGGTAAGTGGTGTACCGTAGCAAAGCCCATGCTGTGAATAAACGATGTCAGATCATGTGTGATGAAAATTTGTTAGTAATGAAATTTGCATTGCAAATTAAGGATATGCATGTGTTGCTTGGATGTCCTCATGGTAGGGTGTCGTTACATATAAAAGTCAAGGAGAAAAACTAGCAGCAGCAGCAAGTGGCAGGTTTCTCACTCTGCAGAATGCACATGTGTGTCGTCCGGAAGATACGCTGATGCTGTAACTCAGGTTGTGCATGTAATGTACGTCCGTGAAATAGCAGTACAATGAAAGTCGGTTGAGTGGTATATAAAAGGACATGTAGGCCACCTAACACCTGTGTAAATGATATTTTGGAGAAGAGAAAAACAGAGTAACGGAGGGCACTGTTAACAGCCCGTGCAAAGCGCGCTGCTCTGCTGAAGAGATGGCAACGGCAGACTCGCTCGCCCACGCGCCCACGACTGGGACGCGCTCGCCCGCTGGACTCGCTCGCCACGCCGTCCTCGCTCCACGCGCTGCGGTCGGCCGCATAGCTCGCCTGTTAGTTAGCGTAGAGGCTCACGTAACCAGTATATATGTAACCTCATACAGATGAATACAAGTGTGGTTGGATCAAGCTTTTTCTCCCTCGAGTTCTCTCCTTCTACATGGTATCTGTGACCGGGCATTCGATCCTCGAAAACCCGTTCGCATCTGCTTCCGCATCCTCCAACTCCTCCCCAATGGCCTCCCCTGACCATTCCTCCTCCTCTGACGACGAGGTGGTGCTCCCCCCTGCGCCCTCCTCTGTTGTCCAAACCGTCAACATCCACTCGCATGTCCCGGTGACCCTTGACATGGCCGAGTCCAACTACAGCCAGTGGCGGTGCTTCTTCGACTCCGTCCTCGGCAAGTTTGGGCTCTCCGCGCACGTCGCTTCCCCGGCGCCCATGGACCAGCGCGACGCTGAGTGGGTGATGATCGACCACAGCGTAGTCAACTGGATCTACACCACCATCTCCAAGTCCGTCTTCGACCTCGTCTACAAGCCGCGCACCACCGCCTTCTCTCTCTGGGCAGACATGGAGGGCGTCTTCCGCGACAACGAGCTCCACCACGCCGTCTACGTTGAGGGCAAATTCCAGAGCCTGCAGCAGGGCGACATGAGCATGGAGGCCTACACCGGCCGGCTCAAGAAGCTCGCCGACAAACTTCGCGACGTCGGTCATCTCGTCTCCGAGCCGAGTCAGGTGCTCAATCTGCTGCGCGGCCTCAACCCCAAGTACCGGTATGTGAAGCCCGTCATCACCGCCAACACGATCGCCTACGACGAGTTCACAGCTGCCGGCGCCGCACACTCCATCTTCGTCGCCAAGTCTGTCGCCAGCATCGCCGTCGCCGCAAGGATCCTCTACGTCGTCTTCGTCGCAGCCACGTCCCTCCACACCATTGGTGTCGCCTGCGGCTCCCCCGGACACGTCGCCGCCTCGGCCCCTGCCACCACCATGCCACCACATGGTGACGCGGGCCAGGGACAGCATTCGCGTCCCCAGCCGCAAGTACGCCCTGGCTGCGACCTCGGCGCCTGCGACATCCACGCCCGCCTCGCCCATTCCGGTCTCTGCTCACGCGGCCTTGCGCGACAGCAACTGGATGACCGCGATGTAGGCATAATTCGACGCCCTACAGAAGAACAAGACCTGGACGCTGGTTGATCGTCCGCTCGGCGCGCGCGTGATCACCAGCAAATGGGTGTTCGAGCGCTACAAGGCTCGGTGGGTCGTCCGTGGCTTCAACCAGCGGCCAGGTGTGGACTTCGGCGAGATGTTCGCTCCTGTGGTCAAGCCTCCGACAATCCGCTCCGTCCTCACCATCATCGCTAGCAAGCAGTGGCCTTGTCACCAGCTGGACGTGTCCAACGCGTTCCTTCACACGCAATTGCAGGAGCAGGTGTACTGCCCCAGCAGCCGGTTGGGTTCGCCGACCTCGACCGGCCAAACGTTGTCTGCCTCCTCTCACGCTCCCTCTACGGTCTTCGTCAAGCACCGCGGGCTTGGTTCACGCGCTTCGCGGACTACGTCAAGAGCATCAGGTTCATGCCGACGTGCTCGGACCCCTCCCTGTTCGTGCTCCGCACTCAGGCCGGAGTCGTGGCGTACCTCTGTTGGATTTGACCTCGGTCAGGCCTTGTTGGGCCATTAGGCCCAAATCCTAATCCTACATTAATCCCTGTTAGTTGCCTTGATCGAGAGGCAACCCTAAGGTCCATTGGGCCGGTCCCAAGTCCACAGCGCTATATAAATGAGGGAAGACACGTTTTCAAAAGCTTCCTGTCGAACCGGCTCCTATTTCAATCCGTGCTGGACCGATCGATATACCAATAATAAAGTCTCCAGTCAACTGGTGGAATACATCGCATCAACCTGGGAGCATTAGCCGATCTGGTACATCAATACATGTTCCTATGCCCATTCCAATCTTGTCTAACTTTGCTAACTTCCCCTTCTCTACCCGTATCTTGTTCGTTCTGGAAACACGTCTTCCTATTCCATCTTTTCCCGAATCTCCCTTAACGGAAGAAATAGAAGCTCGAGAAGGAATACCACTAAAAACCTAGTTCGCTTTTTCACCCCCTGGGGAGATTAACGAAGTTAATCTCGAGTTAATCACAAGGGTTAACCCTAATCTACTCGAACCAGTCATTAAGGCGCTAGAGGGCTTGGAAGCACGGAGTCCCGTTCTTCTACATCTTCTACATCTACTACTTCGTCTACTACTGACAGAGGACATGAACTGCACTGGTAAGTCCTAAGATCTAATAAGTTTCCGCATTAATCAGTGAGTTAGGCGTGATTAAATTCTAGACTAGAGATCCTGTGGTTAAGTTGTTGTTAATCATGTTCATAATGATATAACAATTGGTATCAGAGCCTACCTAGTCTATCTTGATCCCCTAAGCCTTTTAAGCCTCTGTTCATGCTCTAAGTTCATGTTTTAGTTGAAATTTAAGTCAGTACATGTTTTTGATCCCCACAACACTAGATCAGTAAGAGTTTCTAAGTGATCTATATGTTTCAGTTCAAGTTCTTAGGGTTTCTGATAAGACAGTGCTCAAATCCCTTCGTGCTTAAGGCGATTTCATGTTTTAGTCTTGAGATCTAGGGTTTCGTTCTTCGCAATGCTTCGGTTTTTAAGTTACCTTCACGCAACTAGTTCATCACAGCCCAAATCCCCTCAGTTCAAGTCCTTTTCAAGAACATGTTAGTGCATCTCAGCCCAACCCGAAGCAAATTAGGAGGAGAATAAGTAACTCAGATCGAATCCAAAGAAAACCACAGTTTTTCCCATCCGAAATTCAAACCCTAGATCTTAGATTCGAAACCCTAACCCTAAGGTTAAGTTTATCAGAGAGGCCTACCTTGGCCTCGGCGGCCGCGCGTGGCATAAGCTTGCCGCGCGTGACCACCGACCCCAACGCCGGCGAGGCCCAGCCGTCTGCTTGCGCCGGCGACATGAGTTCGTCGCGGCGCGTTTTGGCTTGGTTGGAACCGTGCGCGTCTTCAGGCGTGCACAAGGATCGTCCCCTCATCGCGGCGCATCAGCTTGCGCCGCCGCCGGCCATGGAGCCCCGGCGGAGCCCCTCAACGGGCCGCGCGCGCTTCGCATGTGGCGCGCCGAGAGGGCCCACGGAGCTCCGGCCAAGACGGCGTTTGAGGAGCGCGAGGTCCCCTGGATCTTGCTCTCACTCTCGCCAGAAGTGGGGGAGAAAGCGGCGGCGGGCGGAGAGAAGCCACGCCGCCAGCGGCGGCTGAGCAGAGGCTCAGGCGGGGAGGGGAAGGGGGAATTGATTTAGGGTTTTCCCCCTCCCCCGCCGTTTTCGGGGTTTTATACCCGCCCCAGCCGCTGGCAGCCGTCGGATCTAGCGGACGGCTGCGATCAGCGTGGGGCGGGGGCGACGACGCTGGCTGGGCCGCTTCGGCGGCCCGCCCGTCGGCTGCCGGGCTGAAGGCCCATCAGGTTAAGCGGGCCGCACCGCTGCGCCGAGCCGAGCCGGTCTGCGAGCAGCCAGCAGCGCGGAGAGCCGCCGTCGGGCTGCATTTTCCGCTGGGCCAAGCTGGGCCGCACTCCCGTTATTTTGGGTTGCGCTCACTAATGGGCTGTTTCGGGCTATATTAAGTTACGGGCTGGTTTTAAGTTTCCTTTTATTGAAGATTTTCAGCCCCTTTTCTTTTAAGCCTACTTTATTTCATCACTAGGTTAAGCAAATTAGTGCATGAGTTAACTTTATTATAAGTGGTTGATGTATCATTACAATTTCACTGAAATTTTAGTAAGTTATGTTTTTAAGCTTTAAGCTTTAAGTTTTAAGATTTAAATTTAAGTTTTTAAGTTTTAAGTTTATTGCTTCCGCATTAAGCATAAATTATTTCTTGCATAAGAAATTTAAACATTAAGTTATATTGTTTATTTAAGTTTATATTTAAGTTTTGAGATATCAAGTTTTCAGTGGCTCATTGTTTTCCGTGCAAGTTTATTTCTTAGTTGCAAAAAAAAGTTTCGAGCTATTAAGTTTTATTTGATTATGTACTGTTACATATGAGTAGAGTTTTATGTCGTGCTTTTCTGCATGTTACTATTATGCAATTAAGAAATGCTAAGTTTTAATGCGCTCATAAAATAAAGTTTTAAGTTTTCATGAGCATGATATCTTTATGGTGCAATTTATTTATTTCATTGCACTGTTTTGCCTTACCATTAAGTATTCTTTCTAAGTTTAAGTTTATTTGTGTTTAAGAATGCTTTTAGCGTATTATGTTAGATAAGTATGCATTATGATTAACCTTTGCATTGTTTTCATATAAGTTAAGCTGAAAATTCTCTTTTCCACCTAAGTGCATTTAGATGTCTCTATTTGAATGGAACCAACGAGAAGTTCATTTAGAGTACACTTGTAATTAAATCTGACCAACGTTGTTTTAATTATGAGTTTAAGTTAAACTTCGCTTGTTTTCCCCAACGGTGATGCAAGTTGTTGCTTATTGCCTGATTTTTAATTAGGCAACATAGGGTTGAATTTCATGCTTTTATGTGCATCTTATTGTACTATTACTGAGACATATTTTATTTATTAATTTTCAGTTGATTATTCAAAGTTGCTAAGCACCATTGAGCTTTATGATGGCACAAACTTCCCTAGTTGGAATCAGGATGTGCTAGGCATTCTCAAGACCTTGGATCTTGATTATGCGTTACGTGAGGATAAGCCAACTGCTCCGGCGGTTGGAACCCAAAATTATGTTGCTAAGATAAGTGAGTACAA
Organism: Urochloa ruziziensis; assembly: GCA_015476505.1. Classification (NCBI taxonomy): domain Eukaryota; kingdom Viridiplantae; phylum Streptophyta; class Magnoliopsida; order Poales; family Poaceae; genus Urochloa; species Urochloa ruziziensis. Next base: position 45,266,107 of record CM027121.1, on the reverse strand, counting down.
CTCAAATTCTGAAAAATGGGAGAGATCCAATCACTTGGCAAAGATGGTCATTAGACATACCGTCATTGAGGGCTTGAGAGATTCTTTTCCTACTGAGATCAAAGGTAAGTAATCATCAGCTAAGGAGTTTATATACTCAATTGAGGAAATGTATAAACGTAAGTTAGCCAATTTCCTCATTAAAAAATTAGTGACCTCACGTTACAATGGTCAAGGTGCATTAGGGACGCATATTAATAACATGGTCTAAATAGCTGAAAAGCTAAAAGCGCTTAGGATTCATATCTCGAGTACAATGCTTTCGCATTTGATCACTGCGTCCCTCCCTGAGAATTATGCCCTAGGCATATGCAACTTTTGTAAAGAACCAGGACACATGCAAAGTTGGTGCCCTGGATTTGCTACATGGCTTCAGAAAAGAGGTAATTAAATTGTCTCATAAGTTTCATTAAGTTTATTTGCTCCCACAAATTTAAGGTGGAATAACTCAGGTGCATTTGCACATATTGAACTTCCTTCAGGTATTTAGGGTTTCTTGGACCTTAAAGGAGGGGAGTGTTGACGGCCATTATAACTTCGTAGTGACCGTCAACATTTCGGTAAAATGAGGATGATCATACCATATTCCATACATAAAAGTATTTTTATTGACAAATTCCACAAGTTTTGGATGAGTTGTGCTTGCAGAATGAACCAGGAGAAACAAGGGCCAAACCTGGCACAGGGCCAGGCCGGCTGTCCTAGGCCAGGCCGACCGGCCTCACCTGGCCAGGTCTGGCCACGTCATTGATCCACAAGCCATGCCAAGTGCCCAGGATGATCAAGCACCGTGCAAACAACGTCGGTTTGATCCAAGGACCCGGAAGGCCTAGAGGTGAAAGCACATGGATTGAAGGGCCCACATCCTAGGATTCTCGGACAAGCTTCAACTAAACGCAACCGTTACCGACCTTGGGAGAGCATCAGGACCGTTCCTGTAGAGGACGGTGCCAAGTGGCACCAGGGCCAGGCCGGCCGGCCTAGCCCAGGCCGGCCGGCCTCCCTCTGTGGCCGCCACGTCTCCTCCTTCGCGTGAAGCCTAAGCAGAGCCTTGGCGTGCTAATGACGCTGACATCCACCCCCTGGAGGCTATAAAATGAAGCTCATTCACCTTGGGAAGACACACACCACATATCTCAAGTTTTTACTTGAAGGGAGCTCTAGTATCTTTTCATTTCTTAGATTAGGATTAGAGTTGGAAGTAGAGTCGAGTCGAGCTTAGCTCGGATCTTCGGAGTCTTCAGAGTTCTGGTAAAGCTCTTGTATCCTTTCCTTCTTTTGAAGAGTTTATTTATATAATTACTTTCTTACTTCAGAGCTTAAGTTATCTTTTATATTTCTCTCTTGCTCTTCTTTAAGAGTAAAGATCTTGCTCTCTTTAGAGCAAAGTCCTAACCCCTTTAGTTTTAGTGTAGAGTTTAGTTTAGCTCTACCGGGTTTTATCTCGCGGGTTTGCTCGCCTTGACCGGGCCGTAAGACGCCTTAGGGAAGACGGGGATTTCTCTTGACAGGCCTCAAGAGAAATCTTAATCATCGAGTGCAGACGTGGTGTTTGGCTTGTCGATTAACTAGGAAGTGTGTTGCACCCCACGGTACTGCAGTGGTAGGCGGCAGGTGCTGACAGCCCTGTCCGTCCTTCGTAGTCCACCACGTTCGGGTGTATTCATAACAGTAGTGCTGAGCCCGGAGAACCCCCTCTCTCACCCCGTTCTGAGGTTCTCCCGTTCTAGCCGTCGAAGCGAGCTCTGTTCCCGGTATCTAAGCTAGGGTCTAGGCTAAGGCTAGAGTGCCTTTTGCTCTGAATTAGAAAGAGTCTAGGTCCGGTTTCTCCCAACGTCTTTCCTTTTCTTTAGAAATAGGTGCTCCGTGTGTCGCTGGTCTTTCAGACCTTCTATCCGGTCATTAACTTGACCATTATCCACCCAAACCTAGAGTTTGTGCCCCTGGGTTTGTGGCTTGATATTTCTGGCAAGATATATCATTTCATTCTTCAATACACTTTAACCATCTGCTTCCCTGCGGAAATATAAATACGATACCCTGGGGTAACTCCCACGGTGAAGTGCTACAACGAGATATATTCTGTACGCTTGCAGAATTAATTTTGCATACAACGACATATATCTACGCGCTCTTGAGCGTTGCTAAAACGTGACGCTAAGGAGTGCCAACAGGGAGATTCAGGGGAGCAAAATTTACAAGATTTTATCAAAGTCAAAGACTCTGGAGCCTCACACTAGCATTAAGTCATTAGTTTTAGATTTATTTCCAGCTGATGATGTACTTTAGATTAAGAAAGAACATATTTGTTTTCTGTAATGAGAAATTCTGGATATTTGTGTTCTCAATAAGTAATAAAACATCATCAAATTCTTTTAGTGCTTATTTTTCATCGCAATTGTCTTTGACTGTTATTTAAGTTAAATGGGTTAAGAAGTGATGAGACCTTGTCGAATATGTGGCACACTCATGTTTAGACCACAAATTCGAAGGGGAGATGGAATGTCTCATCAGTTTTGAGATGCTCCTGCTAACAATGCTAGTTAAGAAATCTAGTAGAGTTATAATTTTCTCTCCATAATATTTTATTGTCCATAAGTTTTAACGGCAAAATTAAGAATAAGTTTTATAATACTCGCTACATCTCATTGCTTCAATTAAGAATAAGTTTATAATGCGAGATATAATACCATTGTAATAGGAGTCATACTCCACAATTACCAACTGTCTCAAATAAGTCAGTGTGATTTTATTCTTTATTCTGGCCACCGCTGGGTACGGGATAATTTTCGCTGGTTCTGTTGTTCTATCCATTTTCTGGCCACCGCTGTTGTGGACTAGTTCAATTTGAATCAGAGACGGTTGAAGTATGATTTATGTTCATGATTCTGGCCACCGCTGTTTTATGAACATTTAATCATAGCTTTGCTTCTCTAGTTCATCTTCTGGCCAACGCTGATGTGGGCTAGATTAGCAAGGGAAGTTCATCAGTGGTATCTAAGAAAGATATAGTAAATGTCATGCCAAAAATAAATAAGTTAAAGAGCATCCTTTTGTAAATTACTTTAGATAAGTTTATGGTTCGACACATTTAATATTCTGATTGTTCAGAGTTCAATGGAAGCTCACTAAGAAGAAAGTAAATGGGGGAGAAGAAAATCTTAATGAGATGCAGGATAAGTTTTCTCTGTATTGATGATTCAAGATGAGATATATATACACATATGATTTTCTCATATATATTTATATCGTGCCATAAGTGTTTTCTCCATTCCTTATCTAACTCTGTTGAGGATGTACATTAGCTGTATAACCACAACAGAGATAAGTAATGTTTAATGATAAGTTAAGTATTGGGCACAGAAGTGAGAGCCTCAATTATTTTAAGTCTATTATGAAGAGGCGATAAAGGAGTATGTGAACTTTAACATAAGAATAGTTCTTTTCATAGCAATTTTCTGATGGGGTCAAAGCAGTAGGCTATGAAGGGTCTACAGGTTTGAAAGTGATTCCAAAAGAAGCTAAGATACTAAGTCCATAGCTCACAATAATTTTGTATGTATCATGGGCAACCATGATTCATTTGTAAAGCTAAGGTGGATTAATTATTATCCTGATACTCTAAGGTGAATGTTTTCTCCGTAAAGCTAACATTATTAAGTTTGCATTCCAACAACGGGGAAAAGTTTTTATCATATCATAAGATGCATCTTAGTAAAGCTCTCCTAAGTTCTGGGGGAGTATGACACTGAGATGGGACCAAAGTGAGTATTAGGATTGTCACTAAAGGGCAAATGTTAAGAGTAGCTCTGAAGTGATAAAATGTGAATGCATACACAGCTATGCCTGTTTTCTTTGCGTAATATAGCAAATTTTATCATAAGTATAAAGGTTAAGTCTAACTAAATAGGAAGACATTCCTAATACTTCAATTAGAAGCTATATGCTAAGATCTATAAGTGATTGACTTAGCATGACAAGCCGGAATGCTTGACAAATTTTATTAGTCTTAGTCCAGGGGAGGTCCACTGGAAAAGGTGTATAAAAGATTAATGCACCAAATAACATGCTTATTTAATTAAGTACTATTTATATGAAGTTTTGTAAAAGTATATGGATGTAATTGTGCACATTAAGTTTACGTCCTTCACTCTTACGGATCTGAGCGATTCTGCAGAAAACTCTAAAACAAGATTAGCATAATTAAGGCTAATTTTTTGTATGGCATGATTTAGGCAGGCATATGAAATATATTCCGGTATTATTTATGTATTAACATTGATTTCAAATCAATGCTGTTGTATTTGATTACAGTATTCCTTTCAAGTAATGACATATAGTTGATGGTGTCAAGTACATTGACAAATATACTGTTATGAAAGAAGGGTCCCAGGATCAAGTCATTTTAATGCTTTAAGTGAATTGATAGCCATATGACTAATTGAGGGTTTTGTCTCTTATCCTATTTTCGCGAAATTAGTATGGATTTGATGATTAACCTCAAATATGATTTTGGATGAGGCCGAATAAATAGACTCCCAAATAAGTTAGTAAGTGTTCTATGAAGATACTATCGTGGACTTTAGTTAATGATGTCCCGGTATGTCTGTCATGTCTGCCGATGACTCATTCGCTGGGTTTTGCTATTGTATTGAGTGTGAACATTAGACGAACACAAGTAAGTTTAAGATTAAGACTGTTCGATTAAGCGGGAGATTATTGATCTGTGTATATCCACCTTCACGTGATCAATGAAACTGAATATTATATGATAAAGTTATTGACCATCGGTCAAGGGGGAGAATGTTGGATTTGACCTCGGTCAGGCCTTGTTGGGCCATTAGGCCCAAATCCTAATCCTATATTAATCCCTGTTAGTTGCCTTGATCGGGAGGCAACCCTAAGGTCCATTGGGCTCGGCCCCAAGTCCACAGCGCTATATAAATGAGGGAAGACCCCCTGGGTCAGATTAACGAAGTTAATCTCGAGTTAATCACAGGGGTTAACCCTAATCTACTCGAACCGGTCATTAAGGCGCTGGAGGGCTTGGAAGCACGGAGTCCCGTTCTTCTGCATCTTCTACATCTACTACTTCGTCTACTACTGACAGAGGACATGAACTGCACTGGTAAGTCCTAAGATCTACTAAGTTTCCGCATTAATCAGTGAGTTAGGCGTGATTAAGTTCTAGACTAGAGATCCTGTGGTTAAGTTGTTGTTAATCATGTTCATAATGATATAACAACCTCCTCCTCTATGTGGACGACATCATCCTCGCTGTGTCCTCGACTGCCCTTCTGCGTCAGCTCATCCACAAGCTCAAGGAGGCCTTTGCCGTCAAGGACATCGGTCCACTCTCGAACTTCCTCGGCATCGACGTGCGGCGCTCCAACAACGGCTTCTTCCTCTCTCAAGCACAGTACATCGATGACCTCCTCGAGCGCGCCGGCATGAGCAACTGCAAGGCCGTGCCGACACCGGCTGATACGAAGCCCAAGCTATCGTCCACTGAAGGAAAGCCGCTCGGCGCCTCTGACGCGTCCTACTTTCGAAGTATGGCTGGGGCGCTGCAGTATCTCATTGTGACGCGGCCAGACCTCGCGTATGCCGTGCAGCAGCTTTGCCTGCATATGCAATCACCGCGCGACGTCCACGCCATGATGCTGAAGCGGGTGCTGCTCTACATCATGGGAACGCCGTCCATCGGGATCCATCTCAGCGCCATGACTTCTCCATCACTCACGGCGTACTCGGATGCCGATTGGGCTGGCTGCCCCGATACGTGTCGCTCCATGTCTGGGTTCTGCGTCTTCCTTGGTGACGCCCTCGTCTCCTGGTCTTCAAAACGGCAGACAACTGTGTCCCGTTCAAGCACGGAAGCGAAGTACCGCGGAGTCGCCAACGCCGTCGCCGAGTGCTCGTGACTGCGCTCCCTTCTCGGCGAGCTCGGGTGTGCGATCACCTCTGCGACGGTGGTGTTCTGCGACAATGTCTCCGCCGTCTACATGAGCAGGAACCCAGTGCATCACAAGGGGACCAAGCACATTGAGCTCGACATCCATTTAGTCAGGGAGAAGGTCACGCTCGGCGAGGTTCGCGTCCTGCACGTACCTAGCTCTCGTCAGTTCGCGGATGTATTTACCAAGGGCCTGCCTTCCACACTCTTCATCGACTTCAGGAACAGCCTCTGCGTCGACAACACGTACGCTGAGACTACAGGGGGGATGTTAACAGCCCGTGCAAAGCGCGCTGCTCTGCTGAAGAGATGGCAACGGCAGACTCGCTCGCCCACGCGCCCACGACTGCGACACGCTCGCCCGCTAGACTCGCTCGCCACACCGTCCTCGGTCCGCGCGCTGCGCTCGGCTGCATAGCTCGCCTGTTAGTTAGCGTAGAGGCTCCCGTAACCAGTATATATGTAACCTCATACAGATGAATACAAGTGTGGTTGGATCAAGCTTTTTCTCCCTCGAGTTCTCTCCTTCTACATGGTATCTGTGACCGGGCATTCGATCCTCGAAAACCCGTCCGCATCTGCTTCCGGGTATCTGATTGACAAGGATAAAATCGGATGTTAAGAAACAGCTGAGGAGCCGATTCTCTCGTTAGTACAGTCGAATATTGAAGAACCGATTCTGATATGTGATGAAACAGCACGGGGAGCCGATTCCTAATAGATCAAACAGCGAAGAGCCGATTGATGACTAAGTGATACAGGATAACCGTGAAGTGATCCAATATGGCTTAGTAAAGCAACACTTAGAACAATATTAATCAGCTATCGGATAAATCTCAAGATTACACCTTTGACAGAGCCAATTGGATAAGATTCTAAGCTGGATAGATGGTGGTAAAAGCTAAAACAACAAGAAAAGACTTGAAGATCTAGCAAGTACCGATAACTGTCGAATAAATCTAAACGGAGCAACAGCGATGCGCCCGATGCTAAAGCTTAGATATTACTCAGTAGAAGAGGAACTCACGAGCAAGCCTTGGAGATCTGCATCGCCTCGACTAGCCCAGGAGAACTCGTTGAAAGAGAAAAAGCTTGGCGAAGTCGCCGACTTGTAAGTAAATTGCGAGTAGTAAATGCAAGGTAGTAAAGGTTTTTGTATTGATGTTTTCGTCAACTTTTCACGACCCCTAGAGTTTATATTTATACCCTGAAATTACAGACTCTGAATTGAACACGACTTCAATCAAACTTGACGCGAAAGAAAGAAATTATTTAACCTAAGACTCCTGACGATCTGGCCCATCAGCGGCCCAATTCAGCCCAAAGCTCACGACGCCTTCAATCGGTCTTCCGAATCCGATCCTGAATCCATGAATCTGTCTCCGATCCGATTCCGACTCGAACTTCATCTTTGATCTAGATTCGATTTCTTATTAAATCTCCCCAGGCGCCGGCTCTAATCACATGTCAAAAAACGTCGTCAACAAGTACTAATCACATGCTGGTAGTAGGAGGTAGTCGAACCCGGTATACCTATGTACTTGATTCGCTCTGGAGTTGGAACTCCTTCTTGCCCTCCTAGGGTAGCTCGAGTGGCCGCGGAGAATTGGGTATGTACTTTTATTTTGGTGGTCTCTCGTAGGGCTCGGCTGACTAGTGCGGGCGGGGCAGATCCGGCTTCCGATAGCGAAGATAGAAACGGTTGGCACGTGCGGCTCGACGTGGCATGTACGTGAAGTGTGGTTAGGTTTTCCTTGCAAGGATTAAAATCGGATCGATTCGTCGCCGCTCTCAGATAAGAGAACCTCGATCACTCTATCGCATCGTTGTAAAGAAGTGAAATGTGATGATAATGATGGTATTATTGCTTGATTAATTATTTATCCACCATGATTGTTGTAGTTATGCAAATTTAGAAAATAGCTTCTCTCACTTTTAATTTGGCTAAAATATTGAAAGTAAGGATCCACTATTAGATGCTTTTTGGCAAAACAAACCCCAGAGCCAAAAGCCTTGGATGAAAGATGAATGTGTTTGCTGTTGTATCTCTTTTCAATGTAAACTTGAGATTATCGTTTATTTTGTGTTGATAAAATTTGTTATGTATTCTAGGCTGTAATGTTTATTCTGGTGTATTGTATGAAAAATTGAATTGAATTTGATGTTCTCAGTTTTAATGGGCTTTGTTATGGTCTTCATGGGCAGCAATGGGCCATAATGATATATGGGCTGCAATGGGCCATAATTATATATAGACTACAATGGGATTACAATTGGGCTTAGCGCTAGCCCACGAATTAGACCTCACTAATGGGCTTTCTTGGCCCATTGAATACTTTGCAACGAACCAAATCGTCACAAAGGTGCTGCCATGTCAGTTCCACGTCATTGCCACATCATCCGCATACAAGAGTTTTTTGACGTTTTATAGATGTTAAAATCGTCATAAGTGTGTTGCCATGTCACCTCCATGACATCCGCATACAAGGTTTTGTGATGTTTTATAGATGTTTAATGACAAAAAAACTTGCGTCATAAATTAGTGACGACACAAGAATCGTCAAAAAATTTGTGAGGAAAAAATTCGTTTTCGTCATCCAATACCTTTTGTTACGGGAAATAGGTGACGAACGAGTTTTCGTCACGCGAGTGTCACAAATTGCGATATGTGACGTAAATTCTACTTTCTGTGACATAAATGAAACGTTATAAAATCTCACATTTGTTGTAGTGCCGTACCTGTCAGGCGCTACAAGCAAATGCTGGGCCAAAGTCATTGTCCCATCCATCTTATCGAGCTCTGGAACCGCATCAGTGTAGATGAAGCAAAGCATGGCCCCAAACACAGTGTAACACCCACGGTGTTAGCATAGGGAATTAGTATTAATTATCTTCTTAACATGAGCATTAACGTTTTCTTTAGTAAAATTTTGGCAAATGGAAACTGCTAGTAACAATTTATTGCAGGCTGAAATCCCATGTTTTAGAACTTCTGAAGAAAAAAAATCGAATCAAAGGAGACTAAGTAACATGGAAATCTTGATGAACTGCGTCCTGTGCATGTTTTGCTAAAACATGTTTGTTTGCCGGTCATTGGAGACTTGTATCTTTTAAACCGTGATGAGTTTGACCGAAACTTGAATACAAGAACTGAACTCCGATATGTCCTCTCCAACTTTTGCGTTGGTCGTTCGAAAAAGTCAAATATGATTTAGAATATTTAGAGAACCATTCTAACCAATAAACATGTTTAAATGCTCAAACAAATTCAATCAATCCTATGTTCAAACATGCGTAGGTTGAAAAATCTCTAGTGTTGGCATAGTTCATTTTAGCCATCTTTTTGTAGTAATTAAAATTTAATTTGCCAAAACACCTAGCCTTTTGCCGACATGAAAGTAGCAGTACAATGTAGTTTGATCTGGACATGTTGTTGGGTTAAAAGAAAATTTAATCGTTCAAAATCATGATCAAAGAAACCACCCCTCCACAGTCAACTAGTCAGTACACCTGCTGTCAGCCTGGTGCTTTGCTCGCCCATGCCAAGGCCATGCCGTGCGTCGGCCACAGTTCGCCGGCGTAGCATCGTTACTGCTCATGCGTCCTCGCCGTCCTCGCGCCACTGCTCGGCGTTGCACGGGCGACGACTTCCGCGTCCTCCTCCTGCCCAGCCTCCCTCCAGCCCTCCGAAGCAGCCCGGACTCATCTCACTCTCCTTCCCTTTCTTCTTCCTCCAGACAGAAACCAAACCGAGCCGAGCATGCAGCTTCTCCGGCCAAAATTCGCCGGCCACACAGCAGCTCCGGCCGATTCCTCTCACCCACGAAACCCCAACCCCCCAGCTCCATCCACAACCAAGCCATTGTCGCAGCCGAGCCTCCCCGCGGCGGGAATCGCGGATCTCGCGGCCGCCATTGCCGCCGTATTAGTACTTGTGCGTTAGGGATTTAGTGAAATTCAGAGTACTATGATGGTAGCTCCAAAAATAATGAAATCAATTGTTTTAGCTTTGTCTTGTTATTTCCTGCATGCTGAAATTATGTTTTCTGATGAAATGTTTGGCCATTTTACTAGGATTAATGGTAGGTATGAATTGATATCTTCATAGTTAAACCACTGCTTGTGCCAATAAATTCGTACTAAAATAGCTGTACAACTGAATGGGATGAAATCGTTCTCGTCTGACCACATGCTTGATGTGTTTTCTAAAATGCTAGTATAGGCTCTTATAATTTTTCCTTTGTGAAAATATTCTTTTGTGAAACAACTGCTTGTTAATCCACTTGCTTTGTGGGGTCAATAAAGAAATAATTTCAGTTAACTCGAATTTCCCTCACCATGCTGCTTTGTGTAGTTCAATTTATTTTGTACTCGCTAAACAAACTGCATGTTAAGAAATATAAAAATGTTTTATATTCATGCTAACATACACTGCATCCTCGCATTCATGTAGAGTCCGTTGTAGCAAACGTGGTTTCCATGCTGGTAGCAGAGGATCACCCCAACAGGAGGAGTAGCCGTAGCAAGAGTGGTGGTAAAATGTAAAACAACAAGAAAAGACTTGAAGATCTAGCAAGTACCGATAACTGTCGAATAAATCTAAACGAAGCAACAGCGATGCGCCCGATGCTAAAGCTTAGATATTACTCAGTAGAAGCGGAACTCACGAGCAAGCCTTGGAGATCTGGATCGCCTCGACTAGCCCAGGAGAACTCGTTGAAAGAGAAAAAGCTTGGCGAAGTCGCCGACTTGTAAGTAAATAGCGAGTAGTAAATGCAAGGTAGTAAAGGTTTTTGTATTGATGTTTTCGTCAACTTTTCACGACCCCTAGGGTTTATATTTATACCTTGAAATTACAGACTCTGAATTGAACACGACTTCAAACAAACTTGACGTGAAAGAAAGAAACTATTTAACCTAAGAGTCCTGACGATCTGGCCCATCAGCGGCCCAATTCAGCCCAAAGCTCACGACGCCTTCAATCGGTATTCCGAATCCGATCCTGAATCCATGGATCTGTCTCCGATCCGATTCCGACTCGAACTTCATCTTCGATCTAGATTCGATTTCTTATTAAATCTCCCAGGCGCCGGCTCTAATCACGTGTCAAAAAACGCCGTCAACATGTACTAATCACATGCTGGTAGTAGGAGGTAGTCGAACCCGGTAAACCTATGTACTTGATTAGCTCCGGAGTTGGAACTCCTTCCTGCCCTCCTAGGGTAGCTCGAGTGGCCACGGAGAATTGGGTATGTACTTTTATTTTGGTGGTCTCTCGTAGGGCTCGGCTGACTAGTGCGGGCGGGGCAGATCCGGCTACTATTAGCGAAGATAGAAACGGTTGGCACGTGCGGCTCGACGTGGCATGTACGTGACGTGTGGTTAGGTTTTCCTTGCAAGGATTAAAATCGGATCGATTCGCCGCCGCTCTCAGATAAGAGAACCTCGATCACTCTATCGCATCGTAGTAAAGAAGTGAAATGTGATGATAATGATGGTATTATTGCTTGATTAATTATTTATCCACCATGATTGTTATAGTTATGTAAATTTAGAAAATAGCTTCTTTCACTTTTAATTTGGCTAAAATATTGAAAGTAAGGATCCACTATTAGATTCTTTTTGGCAAAACAAACCCCAGAGCCAAAAGCCTTGCATACTAGGTGTCATTTTTCGTCAGGTCAGTCTTGCTTAGTATTAGTTGCTCAGGGTTTGTTGATTAACTGTTTTCATGTGGAGTTGTCTTCTCTATGATGTCATATCGGTGGGTTCGATGTGATGTCCTCTACTCGTCGTTGTTACTGTATCGTAGTGGTTGTTTTGTATTTGTGTTTCAAAACTTTAATTTCGCTGTATAATTGAACTCTGTTCCATTTTGGTATTTTAACTCAACTTGTAATTTTAAGCTCCTTCTCATTGTAATTAATTATTTTAAACCATCCTGAGCTTAACCCACCAGGTAACGATCTTTCTTAGCATGCATCCGATATCGATCCATCCTTGTTAATATGACAATTGCATTCTTTCAGAAAAAACAACCGATACACAGCCAGAAGAATCGGTGGTTCAAACAACCGAAGATCACCCCCAACAAGAAACAGAGATAACAATTCCTCAGCAAACACTAGTAAGCTTACTTTGAGTCCATTTAGAACGCCCGATCCTACTCTTAACACCTTTTTTCTTCAGAACGACTCAGCTGGAACCCCCTCCATCGTTGAAGAACAAGTTCAATCGGAACCACCTCCGATTTCACCACCAAGACAGCCTAGTCAATTTGACGAAATCAACCTGAACCAGGTTATTCATTACTTCACCGTTCGATTCTTACCCTTTCTTCCCCATCATTAACACAAATTTTTCTATCTTTCAGGCGCAAGACTCGATCGACAACAGCTTCTTTGATTTTGCAATCAAAGATCTTTTAGACGACGATGAAGTACAATCGGTCGAAACAAGAATCCCTCCAACCGAGGTCACCCCATCAACTGACGTCAGCGCACCATCACTCCCAGAAGATATCAAAAACAAATTGTCGGACCTTCAAGTTCTATTGGAACAAGACACGTCCGTTTTAGTTCAAGACGCCGGGCCGATCCGATCGATCCTTCACCAGTTGCGGTCACATCTCGATCGCAAAGCAAAAGCGGCTATCATTCCCACAGCCTATATTGAAGGTCGCCAAATCGAATTTATTGAAGCTCGTCAAAGAATGACCGATCTTCAAAATCGGGAATCCTTGATAAAGGAATCAGAAGTGAAGAGGGATCTGGCCAACGCCACCAAAGACAAGATCCGATTCCTTGAAACAAGTCGTCCCTCCATGATAGCGAAGATTGACAAACTGAAAGCTCGCAAAGTAGAGCTGGCGAACGAGCTCCGATTGGTCAGTCAGCAACTCGAGGAAGAGGAAACAAGATTGTAGCAGCTTCCATCCATTATCGAAGATCTCAACAAGACCCTCAAGATCCAAGCATCCGAGGCCTTGAAGCTCCATAAAAGCATTTCAACGCAGCAAGGTTCGATTGAGTCCTACCAGCGCACCATCGATGAGATAGATCAGATCCGCCAGCGGGCATTAAATGTAGTTCGATCCCTTCTGTAAAAACTTGTAATTTGGTGGTTAAACATTTATGGACTTGTAATGAATATCATTTCCTATAGATTTGACCTCTGTTCTCTACTTTAATCTATGTATGATTCCTCGATCTATTCTCCGATCCCTGCTATCAACCCGCATTGATGTCATAGCTGATTTACAAGCTTTTTCAGACCCTCTGAATCGAGAAGTTTAATATTGTCTCATAAATGCTCCCAACCGAAAGCCTCTATAAATACCTCACCATCTTCTCTTCACATACACCAACTTTTTGCGAAAAAAGGCTCCCTTTCAACAGGTGAACAATTCTTCCTTAACTTGACCCATCACCGCTCTTCTCAATCCAATCTTCTTTTCAAATATTTCAGAGGCTTGACGAGATCATCACATCGCTCCAAGCTGGTAATCGTCTTTCTGCAGGAGACGAATACTTCCTTGAGAGTCATGTTGCAGAAATCAAAGAGAGACTTCCAGCAGGCATTATCTCCATGCTCCATTCAATTCATATCAACATCATGCCCCCCGGCGGAATCAACCAAGTTCGCCATCGGATCCAAGCTCTTCAACTTTCTCTCTCCCTTCTAAAGAACAACTCGCTCGCCTAGAATCAATCAGAAACGTGATAATTGGTGCAAAAAATCTGATAAACTCTACGCGCATCTCGAGGGACAGAACGATGAGACTCCATCATGAATAGCAAGAGATTGCCGCATCTTATGAACATCATGAGAATCACTGCTGGGCAATCGCGATAATCCAAAAATATTTAGATTCCTTGTAATTTTATTTTTATTATTTTTTTGCACTAAGGGCGATGCACGTCACATCGGCCATGTAACACCCGATTTAGATATAAATCGGTTTAGGAACTTTCGAAACGGACATGTATCCGATTCGTTTTCCTTTTATGTTTTTTCTTATTCTCCCAATCAATAATCGGTTTATGAATTGACTCATTTCTACTCTAGCCTTCTTCGATTTATCAGCCGACGTCAATCCACAATTTAACTTTCCATTATCTTTTGCATCCATTAAGATAACTCTTCAGGACCAACTGCTCGGATTGGTTGTAAACCAAAATCGGACACCCTAAGAAAATCCAGATCAATAGCCTATCCTGAGATGCAAGTCACTTCATAATTCCATGGGCAAACTTCTGCTGTTGCAATACTGAACGGAGTATCGGCTTTCACAACTTCAACCGAATCTCCGATCCATTGAATCACACATTGATGCATCGTAGATGGAATGCAACAATTAGCATGAATTCAACCTCGTCCCAAGAGCATATTATAAGAACTTTTGCCATTAATAACAAAGAAAGTAGTAGGCAAAGTCTTACTCCCGATCATCAAGTCAACACAAAGTGCCCCCCGAGCTGGAGAGGTTTTTCCTTCGAAGTCTCGAAGCATCAGATCGGTTTTTATCAAATCAGACTCTCCTTTGCCGAGTTTTCTTAACACGACGTATGGCATAAGATTGACGGTAGCACCACCATCAACCAACATTCTATTCATCGGAGTTCCATTAATATACCCTTTTAAGAATAAAGGTTTTAAATGCTGTCGGTCTTCCTCTTCTGGTTTTTCAAAAGTAGCAATTGCCGAATCGAAAGCCAACTGAGCAATCCCTTCTTCAGTATCCGATTCAATTACTTCCTCCGATGCCATAAATTCCCTTGGCAAAATAAATGCCATCAGAACATCAGCCGTTGGAGTATCATCCCGATCACCATCTTGAGCCTTCCTACGCCAGACTTTGTTTCGATTGCCTTTGCTATTGGCCCGACGCTGTTCTTCTAATTCGATTTGTCTCAACCTCTGAACACGTCTCTTTTGAGATTTAGTGAATCCTTCAAGGCACCACTGAGGTTGGGGCTCCTTGAATCGATGAAAAGGCTATCGATTATGAAACGGCTCTCTTTTAGGATCTCTTCGCATGATTTCATCGTCAGGGACCCGATCATTAGCCATATCTTCAATTTCCTGGCTCATATACGGCTTCCTTCCCAATCTGTCTTTTATATCGACCTTGCGGCCAAGTCTCTCATGAACAGGAATTCGCCGATTTGAATCATCTTGTCGGTCTCTTCTAATCGATCGCTGATCTTGATATCGGACCGATCGCGTCTTTCATCAAAACACGGCCTCTTCATTGGCCGAGAATTCCAGCCTTGCCCATTACACTCAGGACAATTTTCAGGTGTAGGCAATTTAATTCCTTCTTCCCAGCAATAAATGAAGAAAGGACACCTCCAATGATCAGCATTATTTCGCCTCATCTCTTCTTTAAACCTGAACCGCTCATTCTCCTTCTGGAATTTACTGATTAATTCTCGGGAAGTAACTCGCCTTTCCTGACTTCTACAACTTCCAGCTTCTTCTGATTTTTCTTTCCCTCTTAAATCGGACATAGAAACTTGGACTTTAGGGTCAACAGATCCCTTCTCCTTAGCCAATTGTGAAGTAAGAACCTCTTTAGGACAACTTCTTCTCTAGCTATTTCCACCATATTAACAGGAAAAGGATGTTGATCAATTTTCATCGGCTTTGTAGGCTTCTTAGGCAATTCAAACTTGATCTTTCCTTGCTCAATAGCCGATTGTAGCTGTTGACGGAATACTTTGCAATCATTTGTATTATGAGAAGTAGCATTATGGAACTTGCAGTAAACCATCTTTTTTAACTCTTCTTCTAAAGGAATCCTATGATAGGCGGACAACTTGAGCAATCCTTCTTTCAAAAGCATATCAAAAATTTTATCTTCCTTTGTAATATCAAAGCCGAATTTTTCAGGCTCCCTTTTAGCGAAAGGGACTGAAATCGGTTTTTTATTCTTAACCCACTCAGCAAGACCAATTTCTTCACCTTCATCAGATTCAGAATCAGAACCATAACTCGCATAGTTGACACTTTTCAGAAAATTTCTTCTCGGCTCATACGGTCGATTTTCATGCCCACATCCTCTGCATAATCTGGCTTATACTTTCGAACTCCTGATTAGCAAACATCTCTTTCAAGTATGGCAACAGTCCATCGAAAGCTACATCAGCCAATTGTTTGTCAGTCAACATCAAGCTAAAACATTTATTTCTGACATCTTTGAATCGAGCGATAAATGTAGAAACTGATTCATCATTCCTTTGCCTCATGTTGGTCAAATCAGAAAGTTTCTTCTCATGGACTCCAGCAAAGAAGTATTGATGAAATTGCCTCTCCAAAATGGACCATGTAACCACAGAATTAGGCGGCAACGTCATGAACCAGTTAAAAGCTGAACCAGACAAAGAACTTGAAAACAATCGGACCCTTAATGCATCAATGTTAGCAGCTTCTCCACATTGCATAAGAAATCGGCTAATATGTTCAACAGTTGACACATCATCCTGACCAGTAAATTTTGTAAACTCCGGGATCTGATATCGATGAGGATAAGACATCATGTCATAATGTGCAGGATAAGGAGGACGATACGTGACATTCTGCACCTTTGGCTTTAAGCCGAACTGATTCAGAATCACATCGGCTATTTGAGATGACCAATCAATCTGTTTTTGAGGAGATTGTTCTGCAGGTGATCATCCGATTGACCATTTGGCGGCCCTCTTGATTGAAAGTTGGTTGGTGTCGTCGGGGCTAGAGGCGCCATTGGAACAGAGGGTACGGGAGGAGCAGGAGGCACATAAGGAGCAGAAGGCGCATAAGTTTGAATCGGCTGATAAGCCGATACACTTGTCTGACCAGATGGCACCATCTGTCCATACTGCTGACTATCGAACGGAGAAAAACTGGCTGGTACTTGAATTTGCTGTATGGTTCTGTGATTACCATCCACAAGAGAGCAAGTTTCCCCGTCGCTATGTTTGACCCAAGCAGCACCTTCTCCTGACGCGATGTTTTCTTCTTCTTTCTTCTTTCCAAAATCAGGTGGCATGCCTCAACCTGTCTGTGGATTATACGTACCAGTTCCCAAACCTTTAGAAGTTGTTTGTTGTGAAGTATGTGTATCTGCCATCTGAGAAACTTATTGTCCTGATGAATCAACAGGCATGGTATTTGAAGTAGTTACTCCAATCGGCTGATTGTCCGATTGATTCTGAGAAGATGTAGCATTGGCAGAAGAAAACTCTGGAACTGCTGACGGCGTAGTTGTGGTAGGAACCGATGTACTGATATTAGGTGTTGTCTGTGGAACCGATGTAAAAGTCCCTGCCGCAGCACTAGACGCAAACGGAAATGATCCGAATGCTGGAATAGCGGGAGATCAATAAAAAGGGGGGAATACCATAGTAAGGATATGGAGCATGATATGTTGGACCTCTGTATCCTGCCAGTGTTGGATCTTCACGCAGTTGAGCCAATACGGCATTACGAACCGTATTCGTTAGTACAGGTGATTGGTTGATAAAAGCATGGTGAATAGAACTGCACGTGGAAGAGGAAGTGGAGCTTTCTTAATGGCTTCCCCTCGTTTAGTAGAGCTAAACGATTTGAGACACTCATTACGATACTCCTGTTGATGAAGATCAAATTCCTTTCTCTGCTCTTCATTCAGATCATCATATGTTACATTAATAATATTTTCATCATGAAGATCAGAGTTGTTGTGCTCCTTAGGATCGATTGGCTTCTTCGGAGGCATCGTGAATTTTCTCTTCGGGTCCCACCAGGCGTGCCAAAAGTGTGTTGACACAAAAATCAGGCGGAGACAGATGCGCGAACACACGAACGAAGGCGTGACCTTGAAAACCGGGGCGTGCCAGTCAATCTGACCTGTTGATTGACAAGGATAAAATCGGATGTTAAGAAACAGTTGAGGAGCCGATTCTCTCGTTAGTACAGTCGAATATTGAAGAACCGATTCTGATATGTGATGAAACAGCACGGGGAGCCGATTCCTAATAGATCAAATAGCGAAGAGCCGATTGATGACTAAGCGATACAGGATAACCGTGAAGCGATCCGATATGGCTTAGTAAAGCAACACTTAGAACAATATTAATCAGCTATCAGATAAATCTCAAGATTACACCTTTGACAGAGCCGATTGGATAAGATTCTAAGCTGGATAGATGGTAGTAAAAGCTAAAACAACAAGAAAAGACTTGAAGATCTAGCAAGTACCGATAAGTGTCGAATAAATCTAAATGGAGCAACAGCGATGCGCCCGATGCTAAAGCTTAGATATTACTTAGTAGAAGCGGAACTCACGAGCAAGCCTTGGAGATCTGGATCGCCTCGACTAGCCCAGGAGAACTCGTTGAAAGAGAAAAATCTTGGCGAAGTCGCCGACTTGTAAGTAAATCACGAGTAGTAAATGTAAGGTAGTAAAGATTTTTATATTGATGTGTTCGTCCACTTTTCACGACCCCTAGGGTTTATATTTATACCCTGAAATTACAGACTCTGAATTGAACACGACTTCAAACAAACTTGATGCGAAAGAAAGAAACTATTTAACCTAAGACTCCTGACGATCTGGCCCATCAGCGGCCCAATTCAGCCCAAAGCTCACGACGCCTTCAATCGGTCTTCCGAATCCGATCCTGAATCCATGAATCTGTCTCCGATCCGATTCCGACTCGAACTTCATCTTCGATCTAAATTCGATTTCTTATTAAATCTCCCCAGGCGCCGGCTCTAATCACGAGTCAAAAAACGCCGTCAACAAGTACTAATCACATGCTGGTAGTAGGAGGTAGTCGAACCCAGTAGACCTATGTACTTTATTCGCTCCGGAGTTGGAACTCCTTCCTGCCCTTCTAGGGTAGCTCGAGTGGCCGCGGAGAATTGGGTATGCACTTTTATTTTGGTGGTCTCGCGTAGGGCTCGGCTGACTAGTGCGGGCGGGGCGGATCCGGCTTCCGATAGCGAATATAGAAACGGTTGGCACGTGCGGTTCGACGTGGCATGTACGTGACGTGTGGTTAGGTTTTCCTTGCAAGGATTAAAATCGGATCGATTCGCCGCCGCTCTCAGATAAGAGAACCTCCATCACTCTATCGCATCGTAGTAAAGAAGTGAAATGTGATGATAATGATGGTATTATTGCTTGATTAATTATTTATCCACCATGATTGTTATAGTTATGCAAATTTAGAAAATAGCTTCTTTCACTTTTAATTTGGCTAAAATATTGAAAGTAAGGATCCACTATTTGATGCTTTTTGGCAAAACAAACCCCAGAGCCAAAAGCCTTACATACTAGGTGTCATTTTTCGTCAGGTCAGTCTTACTGAGTATTAGTTGCTTAGGGTTTGTTGATTAACTGTTTTCATATGGAGTTGTCTTCTCTATGATGTCATATCGGTGGGTTCGATGTGATGTCCTCTACTCGTCGTTGTTACTGTATCGTAGTGGTTGTTTTGTATTTGTGTTTCAAAACTTTAATTCCACTGTATAATTGAACTCTGTTCCATTTTGGTATTTTAACTCAACTTGTAATTTTAAGCTCCTTCTCATTGTAATTAATTATTTTTGTAACCCTGTTATGTCGATACTATCTGCGCTCATCTTCGCGTGAGACTACCGGTGTTCGTTTCGATCGAGATTCTAGAATCGTGGTTGAATCAGGATTGTGCCGTTTTAAGTGCGTGTTGACCGGATTAATTATTAAAATGAGGTTAGCGCACTTAACCCGGTTGCCGGTTTAATTTGGACGGTTTTGTCACACGCAGAGGGCTCCATTTCCTTGATATCGACAGATCCGGAGGTCTTCTCCAACATTTCTCCGAAAAAATCGGCCTCGAAGACGGGGGACCTCGCGGCTAGCACATTCTTGTGCGCAGAGAAGGACTCACTAGACACGTCGAACGTGACATCTGCTCCGGCATCGTTTTCGAGGAGCTCGCCGAGGTGTTGGGGCAG
This sequence comes from Urochloa ruziziensis, assembly GCA_015476505.1. Lineage (NCBI taxonomy): Eukaryota > Viridiplantae > Streptophyta > Magnoliopsida > Poales > Poaceae > Urochloa > Urochloa ruziziensis. The sequence continues at coordinate 45,246,147 of CM027121.1, read as the reverse complement.
GTTAGAGGATGGCACAGGGATGGCCATCGGGTCTTTGAGAACCGTGATGGCACACTCTATGCTCGCAGAATCACCCATGACGAAACCCGATTCGTAAACATCGTCTCTAGTCATTAACTAAAATGTTCCTTGTCCATCACGCGATCTTGACGAAGATGAGGCTCCTCGGTCCGTCTCCTGGAGGTGCCTCCACGGGAAAGGTAGCACGACGTAGCACGACGGCCGGAGCATGCATCTCCCTCCAGTACGTCCTCGGCGCACGGATCGTGTGCTGCTCGGCGCACCAGTCGGGCTGACGTACATGGACGTCTCATGAGTTATTTTTAGATCTCGTATTTGCCTACGGTGCATAGACCAAGGAGACGGTTAAATCTTATCTCTCATGAGTTAATGTACCTCAGTTTATACTCTGGCTACGGGCATCTCCAACAAAGATATTTGAACTATCTATTTGAATGATGTTGAATGATGACTAGCACTACTACACAAACCACTTTCACAAACGGGCTATCACAACCGGTTTTGAGAAGACCGGTTGTGATGCCCTCTATCACAGCCGGTTTTTCTCAAAAACCGGTTGTGATAGTCGGCCGGCATATCACAACCGGTTTTTCTTACAAACCGGTTGTGATGCTCACTATCACAACCGGTTTTGAAAACCGGTTGTGATGGTGAGCATGACAACCGGTTCTTTACTAACACATTTTTAGAGGGCTAAACGAAATCAAATTTTGTAAACGACCTCGGATGAACTTTTGACCAAAACGAAAGTTGTAGATCTTGAAAAGTTATGAAACATTGTAGTTCACCACTTTTTTATTTGAAGTCATTTTGTCAACCGAATCTAAGTTTGAATTTTTCAAATTTGAAAATTCAAATTTTGTAAACGACCTCGGATGAACTTTTGACCAAAACGAAAGCTGTAGATCTTGAACATTGTAGTTCACCACTTTTTTATTTGAAGTCATTTAGAGCCTCAAATAAGAAATTTACACTCAGAAAACATTAATATGAGGGGAATCAAAATGGTATATAGACACAAACACACTAGTGGTGCAGTGGTAGAGGAGGCTATGCACGAAGCTGAGGTCGCGGGTTCAAATCTCACCGACCGCGTAGCGCGCGATTTTTCCGCGAAAAGTGCGCGACTTGCGACTTGCGACGGTGGGTAGTGGCTGATGGGGTCCATCCCCCAAATAAATAAAATGTTTTGCTATTTTATTTTGGTTTATTTTCGGTTTAGATGAAAACCGGTTGTGATGGGGTCACCACAGCCGGTTTTTAAAAACCGGTTGTGATAGGGGGGACTATCACAACCGCTTTATCTCATCCGCCTCCCAAAACCGGTTGTGATAGGGGTTACGAACCGGTTGTGATGAGAGTTTGTGTAGTAGTGTAGGCTCGAATGATGATGTGAATGAGAAAAAGTGACGAGAGAGAGTGTCACTAGCTATGAGCAAAATAGTGTAGCTATTTCACGTGGATCGAGAAAAGAAGGTCCTATGTGAGAGAGAAATATATGCTAAAGTATAATAGATGAATAAATGCTTAGCACAGAATGTAAAAAAGTTTTCTCTCACTTTCAACTGAACTCACTTTCAACTGAACTAGCTAAGCTAGTTTTGTTGGAGAGGCCCTAACTAATTTTGCATTCTCACATGCAAGTCTATCCACCTGGCTCCTCCGCATGCAAATCCATCAACGGCCGATGTTGCGCGCAGAGGGTGCCCACCCTCAGACTTGCATGCTCGCGTGCTTGCCTAGGCACACATGCAGGCCATCCTTAATTGCATCAGTTTTTTCCACCGAGTATTAGGCCAGTCTCAGAGGGGTTTTATACATATTAAATAGACTGTTATGTCAGCAATTTTGATGATGTGACAGTGTATTAATGAAGAGAGAGATGAAATGAGTTTCATGGTGATGAAACCCTCTTTATACAGTTACCTAGATACCTTGGAAACAACAATAGATGAAATTATGCATTGAGATAAGGTGTTTCATCATAGTTTCAAAAATTTAGATGACATGTCATTGTAGATAATTGTTTTCAAGAAACTTCCATTGACAATGACCATCGCGACATCTGTTTGCAACGATTTTCCAAAAACCAAATACGACATTCCGTTGGGTAGGGCTTTCGTAAATAAATCTTCAAAACTAACATGGATAGATACACCGAATATGACTGCAGATTTTCATATAGGTATTGGAGCGGGTCTAAGCATATTAAAGATGATGAGTTGTCAGAGACGGCTATTAATTTGATTTCTTTTGGTATCATAAAACAGAGAGACTGCTATTCATTCAAATTATTTTGGGTATCATAAAACGGAGGAGGTGTAAGTGACTGTTACGGACTTTTTGCAACATGGGGCAATTCTCATGGAGTAGAAATATATTTATTTTATGGTAGAGGGAGTAATATTTTGTTTTGTTCATTGAAAACCGCAATTTGCCTTGAAGTCTTTTGATAAAAACAAGGACATAATAGCACCATTTATGGTTGCAGCTGTATGCATCTGCTTCTCCTCCCAGTCTGCATCACCCATCTTCTCTGGCTTTGATACCAATTGTTAGAAATTAGCCCTCCCGGCAAAGAGCCACAGGCCAATCTCCACGCAGTGGAAACAACGATTGGATCTACCGAGACAAATATGCCAGATCACAGACAACACCGGAGACACGATCTTTGTTAACATGGTTCGGCCGAAGCCTACATCCCTGGGGCATGACTACGGGCGCTCCTCTCCGATACCGCAACACCGGCCGCTCCGAGGTCCCGGCAACGTGCCGCCTCCCCCTGCGAGCCTGTCGCTATGTCGTCATCATCTCTAACCACGGTCTGACTAGCCTGTTGCCGCCAATCTCTCCGTCTTGCACCACGGTATGTTCACCCTCCAAGTGAACTATCCGCCAGCATGAACTATCCGCTATGTGCCTTGCGAACTGTTCGGCCCAGTCTATCCATAACAGGTAGACTACTAGCGATCTGCTCCACCTCGACCATATCAACGTGCCACTGACTCCGCCGTTCCTGAGCACCCACTGAACCGCCATCAAACTCCCATCAGTCGCTATGCATGTCACAACTGGACACCATCGATAGCATCCACTCGTTGCCAATGAGCCCGCAACACCGGCCCGAGGTCTGGTATGTGCACTACCTCTCCTCCTTGCCTGCTGCAATTTCCATCGGTTTCCGCGATGTTCTATTGTGCCCTGTAGCTCCGTTGTCTAGACAACCCTGCCACAACCCTCACACAACACATATCGTCACGATAACTGATCCGACCGTCGTGACCTCTGCATGAGTTTTTTTCGCAAAACCCTCTTGTAATCATCGAATCATGTTTCACCAAGTCGAGCCCCCACCACACTATTGTACCCAGCCAGCTACCTTATCGTCACCATCGGTCGCCCAGCCATAACCCTGAACACTTCCGAGACCAAACACAAAAGCATGCAAGCATCGCCTGACCAAACAAAAAATAATAATTAAACGAGCCACGTACCCCAGAGACTGGCCACCGGCACCACTGTCCGGCTTGAAAGGCTCCTGCTATTTTTATTTGATCTGATGTACTCCATGCATGCCTACCAGTACGTCTCCCCCGTAACAAGGATAAATCCATGGGCCTTTACACCGCACGTGCCCAAGATGCTAGCTGCGGCTCCTCTTCCACGCCTCCACATAAGATTCCGGCTCCAGCCTCATCGTATCCAAGACTCCACCTTCTCCAAGTCGGACTACACAACCAACCATCCGAAATTCCGAGTCACTCACGAATCAGGCCACCGCAAGTCTTTCTCGCTCTCCAAGCTCGTGGATTGCCAGCTCTCGTATGGTACTCAACTTTCCTTGCGAACTTGCGCCAGCATATGTGCAGCTGCCTACAACCGAGATTCTCTCCAACCGAGATACTCCTTTGCAAACACACAGCACCGATCCAGTCCACAGCCCACGACGATGCCTCCAGCGTCGTCTTCTCTTCGATGATGATTCCCGGCTTAACTCTAGCCGCCGCCCGACGTTCACGACAGGCTTGCCGTAGCTCCAGCTACGGCCATGCTCCACCTTGCATGCGCAGTATATGCAACGCACCGACCGCACGTTGCAGGACGCCTAGTAGATGCATAATCCTCGAGTCTCCAGATGATCTTTCGCATAGCCTTTAGATCCTATCTAACCATAGCTCTTGATACGGTTGAGTTATTCCCAGGGCCATGTTGTTGTGGGCTCTGGTGGACCTAGGCCAGGTGGGGCGCCAGCTCGTGGGTATAGCGGGCCGGGCCAAAATCCGTTGGGCACTTGTAACACACACTAGGTTGTTATTACACCAACATTACACAGAGAGAAACCTACAACTTCTTGATGCTACTAATTCGAAATAACCAAATCAATCAATTTTCTGTAGTTTTCCAACTCTTCTCCTTGATAGTGTATTGGGATTAAAAAACAATCTCACAGCCAAGATGAAATTATATTTCTATATCTCAAACTTCCATCCACTATTGTCGCCCCCATCACGCATTTTTTTTTATAATTACACAGCACAACGTATACACTCACAACAAGCAGGCACACTCACCCCTATGTACACACGTACGCTAACTTTACCCCTATGAGCACCTTCGAAGGACTGAGCACCCGGCAGGTCTGGAGATTCTCGAAGTCACCATTGGCGCCTCGTTGTCGACGGGAACGCCGCTTACCACTTAACGCATAACGCCGGTAAATCCTGGAAAATCCTAGGAAATGATGGAAGCACCAGAACTTGAATCCTGGTGAGTAGCGTCCCACTGGACCGTCCTACCACTGGACTACAAGCCAATTCGCGCCCCCATCACACAGTTGTGGGCTTGTGAGAAAACTGAGTTCAAATAGATCAGATTGGCAATGGGCAGCCTTACCTGTCTGGTGGCCCGTGGGCTAGCTGATTTCACCTTTCGAAGCCCAATATATTCAAATGGTATAGCACATCAAGGAGGGTTAAATAAATTTAGGCCATATTTGGATCTACCCAGCTAATTCATTAGCTGGTTAGTTGCAAGTAGGGTTAAACCGCCCTAGTGCAGCGGCGCAGCAAGGTGCGCTTCTGCATGTTGCGCAATTGTACACGTCCGTGTGTTGGTCACGTTTTATCGCCAACAGAGGGGCAAAATTACAATGGGCATGTCTGTCTTTTCACCAGGGGTTTAACACCGTTAACTGCTCTTAGCGAAAATGGGCAAAACAAAATTTCGTTTTTTAAAAAGTAAGGGTAAAAATGCTCAAAGGCAAAAAGAGGGGCAAAATCACAATTAGCACTTAAAACAAGGGTGAGAACACCAAAGCCCCTAAATATTTCATCTTTGGTCATGTTTGACATCTTTTCGACACCTGTTCAACGTATGCTAGTGTAGAGTGCTATACATTATTATTTTTACACCATTCAAATTCGATATAGCTTTGAGTTCATATATATTTTTTCGTTGTAGTTAGACCATGCTTTGATATAACGTGGACACCTTGTTCTATCATTGTAGTTAGACCATGCTTTGATAACGTGTTTCTCAATATTCAGTTTTGTCGCCATGGAGCAACAAGACTATGACGTACCAAAGATTGGGCAGAACATTACTTGCTTTATTGTTAGGTAGAGATTTTGTTCCAATGTATAGAACCGGGTAAAATCTATAAATAGGATCGTGGTTCGTCCCTTCACATTCACTACACTAAACTTGAATTGTCTTGGCGGTCCAAAACCGCCAAGAAATATAGGAAAACCGCTAAGGTAATAGTCTTTGGCGGTCTACCGCCAAGCAAAATCCGCCACCAAGTGTAGAGAGCCAAAGAAATTCGATATACTTGGTGGCGGACTGCCAAGGATTATTTCCTTGGCTGTTTGATACATCCACGCCAAGTAAAAAATTTTCCTTGGCAGCCTTCGACCGTCAAATAAACTCCTTTCCTCGACGGGCTTCGACCGCCAAGTAAAATGTTTTTTCTTGGCGGCCTTCAACCGCCAAGTGAAATGCTTTTCTTGGCAGCTCTCAACGATACTCACGCAGCCAAGGTAATATGTTGTCATGGCATGTCGGAACCACATTTCTTTAGTGGCCAACCGCAAAAAAAAAAGAATAATGCAAAAACAATATTTATTTGCAATAGTCAATAAATTTATGGTTCTGGCCACCACTTGAATCAATAGACTGAACACACGATGACATGCATATATATACGTTTTATGAACATATTGATACAAATGTCATGTCCACAAGTAGACCGATTGGCTTAACATATCCATGAGATCTAGAAAAAATAAAAAGAAAACAAAAGAAAATAGAAAAAATGCCCGACATTGGCCGTGGGCGTGGGCGCCGCCGCCGCTGCCCGGCCACACCGGCCGGGGGCCCGCCCCCGCTGGCCGCTGGCGATGCCGCCACTGCCCGCCAGAGCCGGGGAGCGCCGCCGCCACTTCCCACCCCCCGCCAGCCGGGGCGCCCGCCAGCGCTGGCCGCGGGCGAGGCCACCGCAGCTCGCCAGCGCCGGCCGGGCCGCCATGGCCGTTGACCCCCCCTACCAGCCGCGCGAGAACGCCCCCATGCTTGCCGGTCGTGCTCCCCTGCAAGCGCCGCCTGACCGCCAGGTTCGCCGGCCATGCTGCCTGCCAGCGCTGCCCGCCAGCCATGCTGGCCAGCCGCGAAGTCCACGCTCCGGTGCTAGCGCCGCTAGCCCTCGAAGCTCGCCAGCAGCGCTGGGTGCTCGCCCGCCATGCTCGTCGGCCGCGCTCCCCTGCCACTGCCAGAGCCCGCCGTCCACCAGGCTCACCGGTCACGCTCCCAGGTGAAGATGAGAGAGATAGAGTTAAGTGAGAATGGATAAGGGAGAGAGGTACTGGCGTAGGAAAAGATAAGGCAGCAGGTGGATGGACGGGTCAGACGGCAATGCTATCGCCCGCACATGCAGCACCACAGCACCCGCCGCACATCCTCCCTCTCCTTCACTTACATGCGGACCCCTCCTCTCTGCACGGCGACACTGTTTATCTTCCTCGCGAGATCGATCGTCACTGATGCCTCCTCTCCCTTCCTCCTTCGCGGTCCGCCGTCGCCATCCTCACCTGTGCTGCCAATAAGATTGGTTAGGGTTCCGGCGGGATGGGCGGGGCGGCCGGCGGCGAGGTCGCCGCCGGCCGGGGTGGTCGTCGAGGCAGCGGCCTTTATTGTCCGGGGTTGCCAGGGGAGGGTGGGGCTTCCATCACCTCTGGACCTAGAGGGAAGGTCGGGGCGGCGGTTCGGCCGGAGGCGAGGGCGCGGCGGCGCTCCCGCGCCGCCGGCCGGGCGGGGTTGGATAACCGGTGAGCCGGTGCCGGCGGCGGGGGAGTGTCGATGGAGGGGTTAGGAAGGGCAGGGGGAGCAGGCGCGGGCGGTTCGCGGGCGGGGTGGCGGCGGCGCCAGCCGCCGGCTGCGGGCTGCAGGAGGAGGTGGCGGGCCGGGGGTGTGCGTCGGTGGGTCTGCCACCGCAGATGCGGTGTCGAGTTGCACCCCGGGTCAGAGGGTGGGCGTTCCTCCTGGCCAATAGGTGAGCTCCATTCTCAACACATGGATCCATGGGTGGCTAATGTGTGTTTCTTTCACTAGCTTATAATATATTTTTAAAATAGTAAACGACCTCAAATAAAAAAATGAGCAACTGCAAAGTTTTAGCTGTCATCAAGAACTTTTGTATAAACTGTTTTTCCATCCAAGATTATATAAAAGTATTGCTTCTAAATTTGTATGTTTCCTTTGCTCTTTCATTCCATAAACACAGATATGCATATGTATATATACTTAATTACTTACATAAAATATATTTCATATTTTTGATATCATAGAATGTATAAAAGAGATAGTTAAAAAATGGTGTGCCGTATTATGGATGCCGTCCTTACTTTGATCCATGAATTGACCATGATGGTCTATATGCACCATAGTATATACTCCATGGTGCACAATGCAATCAACCCAAACACATGTGCACAATGTATATACTCCATAGCATCATGGGTGCCACAATGTGAACGTGCACAAAGAGAGAATGAAGTTAATATAGAAGAGTGAGTTCCACAAGTTTAAGTGTTATATGTGTGTTTGGAAAAAACTCAAATACATGTAATCAACTTATTATTGCACTCTAATGTTCTACCACAAAGATCGATGTTATATATGCACCATTTTTCACAAATATCTCAACATAAAGGTACTATTTTTATAAGCATACTGAATGATCCAACATGTTTGCTTGGTAGTTTAGAATAAACTCAATATAATGAGAAATTTGCTTGTTGGTTGGGATATACATAAATAAGAAAGTATGTAATTTGCTTGACGGCTTAGTCAAAACACCCAAGAGAATACACCATTTGCTTGGCAGGTGCGCCAAAACAGCCAACAAAATGCATAGTTTCCTTGGCGGTTCACCAATACAACCAAAGAAATGTGTTGTTTCCTTGGCGGGTTACGGAAACAGCCAAGAAAATGCATTGTTTCCGTCGCGATTCACCAAAACATCCAAGGAAAAGCATTGTTTCCTTCACGGATTACCAAAACAGCCAAGAAAATGCACTGTTTCCTTCCTAGGTAGCTTAGAAAAACCGCCATGAAATTACATTTCCTTGGCTGTTTATTATACCTGTTGTACAACCATGGGCCCACAAGGACGCATGGAGATATCCAAGATAGAGATTGTACCGAGGATGGAGATGGCGAGTAGAGTACTACAAGGACTCTACTAGCTTAGGAAACTAGTCGTATTACATGTAAAGTACTTGGTTTGACTTCTAAATCACTCAATCGAGTTGTAATAAGCTAGGATTCTACTCAGAGCCGACCCTGTAACCCTGCCCACCGTGTATATAAGGTTAGACAGGGACCCCATCAAAATATTACGACATTACGCAATACAAACAATCAAACAGGACGTAGGGTATTCGGTATCTTGGCGTCCTGAACCTGTCTAAACCTTGTGTTGTGTAGCCATTGCGTTCCTGATCTTGGCGAAACCCCACCTGAAATCTACTACCTCGGGATACCCCTCGGTAGGATCGACGGTAGAACATTGATATCTGGCGCGCCAGGTAGGGGTTTTCCTCGAGAATCCCGTGGAGAACTCAATGGCGACCTACGTTCAAGCTGAAATGCTCCCAGATGGCACAAGATTCAACTTCGGCTCCTGGGCATACGTCGCAGACGGCTCGGGTGGTTTCTATCGCTACCTCGAGACACCCTTGGAGAAGAAGGAGGAGTTGGCGACCATCGCCGATGATCTAGCTGAACAGCTGGGCGAAATCATGCTAGCCGATCTTGCCGGCGGGTACAAGTTCGTGTCGACCACGATGCCGGGCCAAGTTCAAGCTACGCTGTGCGACTCATCGATAGGCTCAGCAACCCACCCATCCCAAATCCCGTTTGGACTCCGCAATTCGACCCACACAGTGTGCGAGGCATTGCGGATCAAGTTCGAGTCCGCATTGGACTCAGAGCGGAATGTCCCGGTCCGAATCATGGAGGGACATGCCAACTCTAGCGGTGAGGCGATTCTCGATTCCAGTTCGGACTCGGACAATGGCGTGTCCACCTTGGGATATGAAAACAATCTAGTTATCCACTCCACACCAGAAGGAAGATTCGTCTTTCCCAGAGACAGCATACCTCTGGAACTCGACCAGTCCCGTCAACTCTTCGTCCTCTTCGGGTCAGAGATTACTGTAGAGCTACCGTTCCAACATGGTGCACCACTCGCACCAGAAGAGGAGAGCACCACCGAACTTGTCACACCTTCGCCACGCAGCTCTATCAGCCCTGATCATCAAGTCTTCATGACTGGCTCAGGGAACGCCCCCCCCCCATCCCCCCACCCCCTCTTCTTCTCCCTGCGAGGATCCAGCGACGCGGAGCTCGATCCATCGGCGGCGGAGGCGACTTGACCAGGTGGCGCCGGGACAAGGCCATCAGGAAGGAGTAGTAGTAGATCGAGACTAAGGAGCAGAAGCGCCGCCAGTCAAAGCTCAGAAAGGTGCTGCCCAGCAAGGAGTTCAAGCCTATCGTGGTATGTGTTCATGTCTCTTGGTTTTGATTCAGATCTCATCACAATTTGTCTTGCTTCCTGATTGTCTGGTTTATCTTATTCGATTTCTCTTGCGGAGCTTTCCTCTCGTCGATTTGATGCGTCTTTGCGTCCCATCGCTTGGGTTGGGATTTGGTACTCATGGGTGCGCATTGGTCGCAGGCAGCAGGATTTGGCATTCGAGGACCCCATCTTCAACCACCTTTGGGGCCCCGGGAGCACTTCCCGGACCACAAGTTCATCGGGGAGAAGACGTTGCGGCGCTCGGTACCATCGCTGACCTCATCGACGAACCTACCTGCATCGTCAATCCGCTCGACGGCGCCACCAATTTCGCCACCAATTTCGTCCATTGGTAATTTTTCTTTTCTTTATCTTAGTGTGGTAAGATCCTTAACTGCACATTCTTTTTCCTCTTCTCATATCAAGTCTTGTCTGCATTTTCTGAATAGCTGCCCCTTTGTGTGCATCTGGATCCGCCTCACCATTATTTGCAAAAATTCGCACCGTTGGAGTTGTTTATAGTCCAATCATGAATGATATATCAAATGATTCTACTCAATGTTCGTGTGTATATTTTTTTTCTTTGAACGGAAATATGCTATAGAATCCATCCCTGAATCAGCGATAGTCATCTAGAGTAAAAGAAAAGGAAGGTTGTTTTCTTGTAGTACTCAGTCAGAATTATATTGTATTGTAAAACCTTACTTTAACAGTTTGTCATATTTTGTCTCTGCATTTTGGAAACATTATTAGTCTAAAGTCTAAACTCATGCTACTTGTTCCATTTAGCTTTTCACAGCGACCCATCGAAAAGGTGCTTCTATGAATGGCTCTCCAATCAAAGGGAAGTCTCTTCGGGCCATAAATATGTTTTGTTGTGGATGCTTTTGTGGGAAAGACTTATCAGCACCAGATCAACAAAACGCCGGAGCAGGCTCTCTCGGTTTAGGAGTTTTGGTCAGTTAGCGAGGAGGATTAACATTAGTTGCTCGTGGTTATCTATAGATAGTTTGTTAGTTGGTTTGTTAGCTCGGTGTGCTTATAAGCCTATGTGTTGTTTAGATTGTGCAAGCAAGAGTTAAGCCACAATCTATTTGAGTGCTTCTATATATTTGATGGCTTATTGTGCCAGCAGGTGGTGCATTTGAGTGCTTCTATCTATTTGAGCGAGACAATCTAAGTGTTTATGCTGCTCTCAGCTATCCTAGTGTGGAAACAAGTTAACTATGATGCTCTGACCGGATGAATTCGAATGATGCTATTTTCTAATGTGTGGCTCTCTAAATGTTAAAGTAGAGATGTCAAAAGCATGAGAAATTGTATAGCTCATATTCTGTTGCTGTTTGCCAACCTGGAGAGGAAACAGAAATCTACCGCCATCTGAACATTCAATATTGTTTCATGTCTTCTGTATGTTCTAGGCAGGAGTTAATTTGATTTTTTGCCGACTGCTGATGCTTGGCGTTAAATAAAGTCACGCCGACCATCATATGTTGGCGTGCTAGAGATAATCGCCGAGGTAAGCCGAGGTGGGAAGCCAGGAGCGCGCAGCGGCCAAGTGTTAGGACTCGGGGTGGCGTGGACCGACCAACGCCGAGCAGTGTGACTCGCGTTAAAGGATTGAACGGCAAGCTATTTCCCGGCAATGCCACGCTGGCGATGACGTAGCAGGTATCAGCGTGAGGTACGGGAACGCCGAGTAAAACCTGCCTCGGCTTCGAGAGACGCCACGCCGAGACAAAGGGTCCATTTTTAGAAATAGTTTCGTTAAGGGTTCATTTAATTTGCGAAAATAGTTTTTAAAAAGAGTTAAAATAGAAAAAAAACCACGTGCCCAGGAGTGCTGGAAGCCCAGAAAACCTCCCCGCGATGCGATATGAAGCTACTTACAAGTGACATAATGTAAAAAAGACTACTTCTACATGTTTATTTATTATATGGAACATTCGAGAAACCTCCGATACAGGAGAAAGTTGATCACGTCGGCCTAGCGCGGCACTAAAGCAGCCAACACCGACCTATAGCTTTAGCTGAAACAAAAGACAAAGCAAGCAACCAACAGCAGGCCAGCTGTACGGGCTGATGATGAGAAAAATAAAAAATAAACAGTTATTTCACGCAAACCAAGTATACAAATTAAATATTCACATGCCTCCTGTCGCTTTCAAATATTTGTTTTCTTTATTTTTCGGTGCAGCGTGGAGCGTGCATGGTGTATTGTTCTTACACCAAAGTGCTTTAAGTCTTATTTTTTATATTTATTGAAAGCAAAAGGAGAGCGGGTGTCCTTTTCTTCCTTGAAAGCAAAAGGAGTTTGCCCGTGTTTAGTTCCCGAAAAGATTTCGGTGAAAAGATTTCGGGTTTAGATTTTACCAATTTAGGAGTAGTAAACGTAGACGAAAAGGGTGGAAACTTATATGAATAGGTTGGAAATCTCGAGACGAATCTAACGATGATAATTAGAGGGTAATTAATCCATAATTAGCGGATGGTTACTGTAGCATTACTGTTTCAAATCATAGATTAAGTAGGCTCATTAGATTCGTCTCGCGATTTACAGCCTATCCATATAACTTTTCACCTTTTTCGTATACGTTTAATACTTCATATATCTAAGATTCTTTTTTGATGTGATGGGTGAAAAGATTTCATTTTGAAACTAAAACAAGGGCTTTGTGACCTGTCCTTGACTGACTGCGTTCGTCGACCGCGCCAGCTTTTGCGCGTACCTGTCCTGCGAGGGCACAAGCACTCTTTTCCTTGTTCTCCCGTGGAAAGGGGCTATGTTAACTGGACTGGGGTTCCGGGTTCCGAACCCTGCGAGGAAGGTGCAACCATTCCTGCTACTTCCATTCACTGCTTGTCCCTCGGATCCTCCGGGGGGCTGGGGCTGAGGGTGCACGGGTGCCGTCCGCGTGCCACTTCCTAACTTATTTCTCCTCACGACGGCAGGTTCTGAGCCCGGCTGCTGCCTCTCGATTTGGTGGTTCGGATATACCCATCACTCCATCCTGAATCGACACAGGCCGGGAGAAACCAAGGTAATTTTTTTTTTAAACAATGAATCCTTACTTATGCACTTAATTTCCAACAGTGCCGTGAGGGGACAGAAACGGCGAGCGAGTTTCATCAGAACTGTTGCAACTTGCAGCCTCAGCTTCATACAAATCGATCGAGGATGGCCTGGATACCGGATGAGTTTATTTTCAGGAGGGTGACCGGTACGACGTACCTTCTGATGGTGGTCACAGGTTTAGGCTACCTAGCGCTAATGTGGTCGACCGTAGTCCTCCTGGGTGGCTTTGTCACCCTGCTGCACAAGAAGGATTTCTGGTGTGTCACAGTCATTAGCATGACGCAGGCAGCCAGGTCAGTAATGCTCAATTTCCTTCCTTCTCTTCCTGTTGACTCCTAAACGTTTGCACAACTGTTACATGTTTACTCCCTTTGACATGGCCCAAAATTCATTGCAACTTCTATATCTAGGGTGAAAGGGCCTCTAGCCTACTGGTTAGAGCACCTGAGCAGCATCCAGCAGACCCAGGTTGGACTCCATGTGCGAGCGAATTAATGAGTCTAAAATAAAAAATATACAAAAAAATAGGTTGGGGTTTCCCCTGCCGATTTCGGTCAAAAAAAAACTTCTATATCTAGGTTTAAAAACAATTCCAAGTTATTTTTTTAACTCGTATATATTCGTGTTTATAATAATCTCATCACTCTTTCGCCTTTGCTATCCTATTCTTCGTTTCCGTGCAACTTCTATCTAAGAATAAGACAATTCCATGTTATTTTTTTAACTCGTATCCGTATCTATCGTTTGCCATGACACCCGTGATACACAAGCAAGCCGCAATTGTGGGTAACTCCTTATTTCTATCAATCTTAATAATATATAATGGTGAATCCACTACTACAAAAAAACATTTTAGGAGACACTGTCAAAACATTTTTCAAGACGTTTACAAAAAATAACCATCTCTGTTAATGCGAGTGATTAAGGGAGGCGGTTACATTTCGACCGTCTCCGTTAATCGATTTTAGGAGACGGTCAAATGTAACCGCCTCGTAAAATGAATGTAACAGTCTCCGTAAATCCATTCTCAAATTTTAAATTTGAATTTTTCAAACGATCTTGGGTAGAGAAATGACCAAAATGAAAGTTGTAGATCTCGAAAAATTAAAAAACTTTGTAGTTTGCAACGTTTTCATTTGAAATCATCTTGTCCATGAAAAGTACGTTTGAATGTTCTCAAATTTGAAATTTAAATTTCGCAAAAGACCTCGGATGGAGAAATGACCTATATGAAAGTTGTAGATCTCGAAAAGTTAAAAAACTCAGTACTTGACAACTTTTTCATTTGACTTCGTTTAAAACTTTAAAAACACAATTTACACTTGGTTTTGTATAATATGATAGGAATCAAAACAGTGTATGGACACATGATAGAGTGTGGTGTAGTGGCAGAGTGAGGCACGTGAGGGAGAGGTTGCGGGTTCGAATCCCGTCAACCGCATAGCGTTGAATGTCCGCGAAAAAAAGTGTTATAAAAAGTGTGAGTGGTGGCTGGTTAGTGGGGGCCTCCCCCAATTAAAAATGTTTTTTTTTCAAATATTTTTGGCATTTTTATTTTCGGCTGGAACGATTAACGGAGGCGGTTGTAATCGATTTACGGAGACGGTTGAAAAACCGCCTCCGTTAATCGGTTTTAGAAGACGGTTGAAAAACCGCCTCCGTTAATGCCCGATTAATAGAGACCCAACTTAGAGACGGTTGCAAAAACTGACTCCGTTAATGGAAAAAACCGTCTCCGAAAATGTTTTTTTTGTAATAGTGATCACCATATCAAGCATAGTTTAAATCTTCCCCGTTTAATGGTATGGAGCCAACAATTATATATACACCTTGTTGCTAGTTGCTGTGTAATGTCGATGTGTGTTTTTTGTCGTGTCACTAAGAAAAAAGATCAATAGCACAAGATACGCTCCTGCAAATGAAAAAGTACAACCACTCCAACAATCTTACTATTACTAATTTAAGGCTACTTTTGAACCCTACATATGAAACCACGTAGGATCCTAGGTGTACGCTATAAAAATGATAAAAAAAATCAAAAACCCACCACGTGAAGCCATTTAAAATTCTTAGGTCGACACTCTAGAAAAATTTATATAATTTCATAAAAAACAAAACAGCCGACCATCAATTTGATAACCGCCACGATAATAATAGCCACCGGATCATATCAGTTTTATCAAAAAAATTACCAACCCATCGTGCGGATCAAAGTTATTTAATTTGAATCTTTCTAAGAAATCTACAATATCCTACCGGCTGCATGTATCCTAATAAATTGCTTGCTCCTTCTTAATCTCTCCTTTTCTAAATAAGAGATAGAGTCGCCGTCCTTTGCACAAATAATCCAAAAGTAATGTAGAGCTAATAAGGACCAATAATTAGTCAACCAAAAATACGAATGGCAGGTAACGGAACATCCTGACGTGTTTGGAGTATTCATACAATAAATAGGTCTCAAGCAAATAATAGCTTATGTCTTCCAAGAAATTTTATTGGTTTCACACCAATTTTCAAATATTCACCACGTGAAGTCTCAAATGTATTATCGGGAATAACAAGGGCTTCCTGAATACCAAAGTTTCATGTCTGAGAGCTGCCTTACGAGGTATATTGAAAGGCCTGAAAGAAAACGTAGTTCTGGGGATTATACCTGTTGCTACTTTATTCCAAAAATTTGTGCATCGTTCCCCACGCGACAAGACCATTTATTTCAAAACTAAAAAAGGTATTTTCACGTCGAAACCAAGATTTGAATCCAAATCACCAATATATGTTATTAAAAAATACTATAAGATAAACCAATATAAAATTCTAATTGTATATTTCATACATAATTAGTATAAAAAACTAATGAGAATATATCCAATATATTTCACCATTTATATTTATAAATATATAAAGAAAGTGATGATAATATAGATTTCCATCTGAAAGAATATTTGACGAACGAGAAAAAAGGTGAGATAAACAATAATTATTAGTTATGTCTTTAAAGTAGTCGTGGGTCTCACATTATAGAGAATGATCGAGATGGGTGATCCACTACTATATTGGATTCTATCAGGGTGTGATGGTCCGTCGAGGAGATATCGTTACCCCTGGCAAATCTTTTGAAGCCTTGAGGTGTTTAAAAACAAGGGAGCCTCTACATGAAGGCACCTAAAATCCTAGGTGAACAGTTTATTAAAAAATAATAGAATTACTCACCTATATTATTATGAAGAACTAATCAAAATAACCTTCTATATCTGTCTCTAAATTACCCATGTCTGCCACTGCGAAAAAATTAGGTCCAACGTATGCACGTCGATATGTTTTGTGCCCAAACATCCGCAGATGATGACCAGGGTTTTTTTTCCCGACCGCTACCGGTCCGGATACCGCGGTAACCGGTCAAACCGGTCCGGACCAGTAGCGGTACCGGCCGGTTTGAACCGGCCAAATTTAAAAATTTTAAATTTGAATTAAAATTCGAAAATTTGTCAAACCGGCCGGCTAACCGCTCAAACTGGCCGGCTAACCGCTCAAACCGACCAAATTTAAAATTTTCAATTTTTATTTAAAATTCAAAAATTTGTCAAACCGCTCAAACCGGCCGGCTAACCGCTCAAACCGGCCGGCTAACCGTTTAAAACCGGTTGAACTGCAGATTTAATTTGGTTTTTAAATTTGTCCGGTTTCTACCGGTTTTCGGTCAAACCGGTCCGGCTAACCGCTACCGTCGGCCGGCGGTTTGGCCGGACCGGTCGGGAAAAAAAACTCTGACGATGACCACGTGTCGGTGCTTCCATGTTGACACCGCACCTATTGGTAAGAAGCCCAATGATAGTGATTTCATAGACTGATAGTGATTTCCAGCCGCCTATATGTCTTCTGTGCTACCGCTCAACACATGCAGACTGTGAAAAAAAGATGAAAAAAAAACAGAAAAGAAAGGAGAAATACTGGACATATTGGATTGAAAGTAAAGCCTGGACCCAGTGTTTTAAATTGTGGCCTTCTTCTTATTTTTCTGATTCTTAGAGGTCTGAACGTGCCTAAACAAATGTTGCACTTCGACGAGACGCCTAGCATGACTCTTGGCAATTATTTGCACCCTTCCGTCCTCCGTGAGCACAAACCTTCCCGTTCTCAAATAGTGGCGGCCATCCCGTCTGTGTTTGCGGGGAAGTTGATTGCAACTTTTAAACTCGCACGCCCTCGCCTACTAAAAGGACTCCATGTTGCGTAAAATCCATCTGCCTACTGGGTAACATAGGTCAAATCTAACGTAACACAATTAATATTTTAGTCTAATTTAAGCACAAAATTAACTTTGCTCATGCGGATGTGAAACCTAAATGGGGGAAACGAGGTATAGCCAAAAAAAGTAGTAGAGGGGTGGCATTGATGTAGCAATTTCTTATTATTAGAAATAACGCTCAACATTGCCATCATATATTTTAGGAAATATCTAAACCCTCACATCTTCCGAATTAAGACAAAATATTGTGTCTACAACCATAAAAAATAAGCCCAAGACATGTATCAATCAAATTGTTCAAATTAAATGGCTGTAATAAAGTAGTGATGTATGCAAAGTGTTCCATCCTTTGATATTAGAAATTGAATTATGAGTTCTACTATCCATCTAATGTATAGACATCTATTAATCATCTTGCCCATGCAGGCGCACGGGTTGAAGGACTAGTATTTGTACAATTCCTATTACCTTGTCGATTATTAGATAACAAAATTAGTAACTTGGGTTAGTCTCAATGCACAGTTTCGGTATACAATTACTAAGAATGCAAACTAGATAACAGACACAGAGGCAGTTCAAGTGAGTATTATATGGATGAAACTTCTCCCTCTTAATGAGCCTCCAGGAAAGCCCCCACAGCACTGTCCGCCGCTCTCTTCCCAGACTCCATCCAGGGCGGCGCGGCTCCAAGGACCATGGCTTTGCTTCGTGGCCTGTGACCTTCCCCGTATGCTCCAAGAAAGCTGCTGCCATGCTTTTGAGTTTTAAGCCAATACTATAACACGGCCCTCTTCTTTCTCTCTAATCCGACGCATGTTGCTGGTGTGATCCACCAAATCCCACCTCCGCAGCATATACTTCCAAAGTTTTTTGATGCTGTGACATCGACAGAAAATGAAACAGGTAGTTGCTGATTCCACAGCATACTCCGTACATTTTATTGATAATTCA
Organism: Urochloa ruziziensis; assembly: GCA_015476505.1. Classification (NCBI taxonomy): domain Eukaryota; kingdom Viridiplantae; phylum Streptophyta; class Magnoliopsida; order Poales; family Poaceae; genus Urochloa; species Urochloa ruziziensis. The sequence continues at coordinate 45,227,778 of CM027121.1, read as the reverse complement.
CATAGGGTTACAAAAGAAAAAGCATACTACTTTAAGCCTACCTTATTGAAAGTAGTACAGCGGAAACTACGTAGCGGTCCCAAGCCGACAGGTGACTTGGCGTTTCACTGCTGGCTGCCTAGGTCCTCGGCGTCCTCGGCTAACACCTCCTCTGGAGAGCAAGATAAAAGAAGGGTGAGTACTCGGTAGAGGGTACTCAGCAAATCCCACAACAAAAGGCAGACAGTAAAAGTATATGTGGTGTGGTTGGCCCTGGAGGGGAATCAACGTTCCTACCAGTTCCATGCTTTAAGTGATTGTTATCAAACTCTTGGCTTGAGCCTGTGCCCAGCAGTTCTTTTCAAGTTAATGTGTGGACAAATCAACGGGAGCTTTAATCAAGTGGACTCAATACCGAGAGTCTCGGCTATCCAGATAGATTCATTTCTTTGCAGGAGTTTGTACCGGGTTACCAAACATTCAACCAGTCCATACCTCGTACTCAGGTGGTGCTAGTTTACAAAATCCGTACCCACCCATGTCTAAGTTAGGCAACCTTTCCCCAATCTCTCCCACAAACATTACTTGGGTCTAAACAGAGGCCACCATACGTCCCACACAGGGACACGATCCGGGATAGGATGCATCTCAATAAATCTGGCAACTCATGCCATCGAGCTTTCTAAGCTCTACTCGTGACCTGTGCCGACCAGACCCAGACTCTGCTTAGGTCCTGGTCCGGTATGTTCGTTGCCCACCATGGCCCCTTGGGGGTATTACTAGGTTTGGCTAGTGGGATGTGGATTAAGGCCTCACATCATTATTAGATACTCCCAAAGTTTATCCATTCAAAGCAAATCATCATACATGGGTTAATAGATTATATAAAAGAGTTGTGGTAATTTATGGGGGATTTATAGGGATTTTCCTATGAAGGTTTTCTATTGTTAGATTGAAAGGAAAGGACTTTCTTTATAAGTGAAAGGAATTGAGATTTATTTCTAGAGCTGTGGGTTTGAGTTATGGAAGAGCGAAGCATGGATATGCTTAGAATTAAATCTAGAATTGTTGGTGAATTTTTTGAGATGTGTAGCATAGAACAACAAAGTTTGGGGTGGATTTGGCCAGTGGACATAACAAACACGAGGAAGAAGAGAGATAGACAGGCGTGCCTGGGGAGGCGGGATAAGGCCGGAGAGCGAGCGGGGGTGAGGGGGGAGGTGTTGGGCGAACGCTGTCGAAGCTAGTACACCCTGTGCTCATCTGCTCTCGGCTTATCTGGGCTGGAGGCGGGAGATCGGGCAACGGAGGTTCACGACGGCGCGTGTGAGTGCCTCTGCACGGAGGGGCGCTCGTGTTTTTGTGCAAGGGGAAGATGATCTGGGAGGCGCAGGCGGTAGCGGTGACGTTGGTGAGGCGGCTGCACTTGCCACAGAGCTGGTGGTGGCGTCATATGAGAAGAAGAGGGAGGGGATGCATAAGAGGAAGGCGGAGCGCGACAAGGAGCGGTGGCGACACAGACGAAAAGAAGAGGGAGGGGGGATGAGTCAAAGGAAGACGACGGCGTAGGCGGGCTAACGGGACAGAGTTGGTCGAGGGCAGGGAGGAGTTGGGCCGCGGGCGGGGAGAGGGTAAGGCGAGCTGGGTTGTGCTGAGAGAGGGGGAAAGGTGTGCCGGGAGCAGGGTTTCGACCCGTGGTCAGGTTCTTCTTTTTTTTCTTTGAGGTTTTATTTTGGATTTGGATTCAAATTTGAATGGGATTCAAGTTTGAGTGGGATTTGGAGGAAAAGAAGGGTTTGAGTTAATTTATAAATTCTAAGCTAAGGGTTAGACCAACCAATTGCATATGGGTGTATGAAAATAAATTTCCAATGCACAAATTTAAATGCAAGTTCTAGGGTTTAGATTTCTATGAAGAATTTTTAAAGAAATTTTAGGTCCATACTTTTAGATGATATGAAAATTGGGATGATACAAATCTGTACAAATATTAGATGTATCTATTTTCAAATTGTTTCAGTTGTAGTCAAATGACTGTTTTGGGATGCCAATTTAAGAAATTTATCAGATTGTAATATTAAAACATTTCTTCATGAGCAGAAGATATTACGGCAGTATCAAACTCAAGCATGAGTCAACGTTTTGTTAGATATAATGGTGTTGATATAACAAATAATAATGAATCTTACTGATGGGTGATGGCCAAGATTTTACAATAAAAAACAAACATTCAGCGGGCATACTTTTCATGTTCCGAATTTAGATATTTATAGATTTACCATCTATGGAATGTTACTTGAATCTAACAAAGCTTTCAACAAACTTAAACTGAGGATCACTAGTCAATAGTAGATCACGCCTAGATACATAAGCTAATGCGGAATAGAAGTAGTTCGGCTTATACCAGTCGCAGTGGTGTCCATGGCGCTGGTTGAGGTTGATGTAGTATGGTGTCGACGGTGAGGGCGAGGTCCGGGATGTAGCGGAGGCACTCCTTCAGCGTCTTCGGTGGGTAGCGGTGGCCTTCAGGATGCCAGTGGCACTGCCCCTGGCGACGAGCTGGAGCTTCCGAGTCTTCCAGTGCCCTTAATGATCGGTGATGTTGGAAATAGGATTTAGGTAAACCCTTAGATTAAGAGCCACTGGGTCTCTCTATTTTCTCTTATATAAGTAGCGCTGTAGATTTGGGGCCGAGTTCGTATGGGCTTAGGGTTGCCTCCCGATCAAGGCAACGAACTCGATATGTTGGAACGGACCCGAGATCGACGAGAACAGAACTCCCCCCTTTTCTCTCAGTCTCGTTGGTTGACCAAGGTCAAACCAAAATATCCAAATTCTCCCCCCTGGACCGAAGGTCACAACTTATTCTTAACTTAACTAAACTTAACTCAAACTATAGTTCATCCTCAGTAAATCAGCAGGTACCAGACCAATGTGTCATCAGCAGCACAGCGACACACCAGGACAACATTACCCATAGCCTTACTGAGAAACTTTGTCAAAACTCTTACTCTTATTTGGGGAAAATTTTAACGGACCTGAACCAGGACCTGATCAAGGCTATCCACCAATCCCATACCTAGGACATGTTTCTGAAATAGGGATGGTGGTAGACCTTTTGTGAGCGGGTCCACAATATTGGCCTTAGTGCTGATATGCTCATTATTGAGTGTGCGGTCGTGTTTTGTTTCTTTTATGACACAATATTTAAGATCAATGTGCTTGGAAGCACCAGTCAGTTTATCGTTAGCGCAAAAGAAAACTGCGGCCTGATTATCGCAGTGCATTGTGATAGGTCTCGAGATACTATCAACAACTCTTAAAGCAAGAATGATACTCTTAAACCACACGGCCTATCTTGTTGCATCATAGCATGACACAAGCTCAGCTTGCATCGTAGATGCAGCAGTCACACCTTGCCTACCACTTCTCTATGAATTTGCTCCCCCTGCTAGCGCGTAGACATATCCAGAAGTGGATTTTCTACGTCTTCATCACCAACAAAGTCAGCATTAGTGTAACATACAACCTGAATGTTGTTTGATCTCTTATATGTGAGCATGTAATCTTTAGTGCCTTGGCAATATCTTAATGCCTTCTTGACACCTACCCAGTGAGCCCATCTGGGATTTGACAGATATCTACGGAAAACTCCGGTTGCAAATGCCAAGTTTGGACGCGTACAGACTTGCGCATACATCAGACTTCCGACAGCTGAAGCATAAGGAACTTCTGCATTCTTTCTCTTTCTTATTTATTCTTAGGGTGTTGCTCTTCATTAAACTTATCGCCCTTCTGAACTGGAACAGGTGAAGTGTTGCTCTTATTCATATTATATCTCTTAAGTATTTTCTCAATATAAGCTTTCTGAAATAATCCTAGTACTCTTTGGGCTCTATCTCGGTGTATCTCAATGCCCAACACATAGGAGGCATCACCAAGATCCTTCATATTGAAGTGGGATGATAGAATGTTCTTAGTCTCATATAACATGTTCTTATCGTTGCAAGCTAAAAGTATGTTATCCACATACAGTACTAGAATTATAAGTTTTCTACCCTTAGCTTTGACATACATACAACTATCCAGATCATTTTCCTTAAATCCGAATCTCTTAATAACCTCGTCAAATTAAAGGTTCCACTGCCTGGACGCTTTCTTAAGTTCATAAATGGATTTCTTTAATCTGCATCCCATATGTTCTTTGCCCTTTATAGCAAAACCTTCCGGTAGTGCCATATGAATTCTCATCTAAATTTTCATTAAGGAACGCAGTCTTAACATCCATTTGATGCAACTCCATATCAAAATGAGCTACTAGTGCCATGACAATTCTAAAAGACTCTTTGGTGGACACGGGAGAGAAGGTTTCATTATAATCAACCCCTTCTCACTGTGTAAACCCTTTCGCTATACGTCTAGCTTTGAATCGTTCGGTGTTCCTTTGGAATCACGTTTTATTTTGTAGACCCACTTACAACATACTGTTTTGACTCCATCAGGAATTTCTACAAAATCCCAAACCTTATTAAAACTAATAGATCTTGATTCATCTTCCAGTGGAATTCTCACTTGACACTGCTTGTCTAAAATTTGCAGGGTCACTTATTTTCTTGATATCATATAAGTCCTCACTTAAGTACAACTCATAACAATCAGGAATAGCCTCTTTCCTTTCCCGTTGCACTCTTCCTAATGGCTCATTTGCAACTAGTTGAGGAGCGGGTTGAGGCACTTCTTGCACCTGAGCCTCAACTACTGGCTCCACGTTCTCCTGCTGGACAACCTGAACAGCAGGTGGCACGGTGCCACTCATCTGAGTAGGAGGAATAACTGGTGGTACAAACTGATATATCTCTGTGGGCTCTTGAAACTCCAGATCAGGAAGCTCAACCCGTAGTTCTTCGAGACCCACATCCCTCTTTGGAAAGATCCCACTAACTCCTTAGTCGTAAAGGAATACAACCTGTCTGGTCTCAACAAACTTAGTGAATCGACCAGGACAGTAAAATTGGTACCACTTAGACTTTTCTGGGTATCGAATAAAGTGACAGCTCACCATCTTAGATTCTAATTTCCTTTGCCGTGGATCAAATAATTTAGCCTCAGCAGGGCAACCCCATACTATAAAATAACTGAGTGACGGTTTCCTCCCAGTCCACAGCTCAAAAGGTGTCTCAGAACTGACTTACTTGAAACCCCATTAAGTATGTGAGCAGCTGTCTTTAATGCTTCCATCCACAGCTCCACAGGCAAGCTAGAATAACTAAGCATGCTCTGTACCATATCCATTAGCGTACGGTTGCATCGCTTAACAACTCCATTTTGCTGTGGTTCGCCTGGCATAGAGTATTGAGCTCTAATACCTTTTTCTTCTAAGAACTTAGTGAATGGTCCCTTAATTTGACTGTATTTATCATGTTTCCTATAATATTAACCTTCTCTATCTGATCTTACTATTTTAATAGAGGCGTTGTGCTGTTTCTCAACTTCTTCTTTATAAATCTTAAAAATTTCTAAAGATCTGAACGCTTATGAATGGGATAAATATGTTTATAGCGGGAATAGTCGTCAGTAAATGTTATAAAAGAATCATAACCATCTACTGATGTTACCAAGAGAGGGACATTGATGTCTGTGTGGATTATTTCTAAAACGCTCGTACTCCTAGTATCTCCTTTCTTAATGGTGTTAGCGTATTTTCACTTAATGCGGTCGATGCACTGCTCTGAATCTGAAAAGTCTAATTCATGAAGAATCTCATCTTTAATGAGACGCTCCATTCTCCCCCTCGAAATGTGATCAAGGCGACAATGCCACTATTTTGAAGAAGTCTCATCATCACGTTTGCGCTTATGCAATACAAGATTAATATTCATCACAGAATCACCAAGAGATCACATGTGGAGTTTGCCTTGCCTGGTAGCAAGACTGACATTTATTGAATTGAACTTAATGACACACTGATTGTTTCCAAACTCACAAAAATGTCCTGAATCATCTAATGCTGAGACTGAAATTAAGTTTCTCTTTAAACTAGGAACATAAAGAACTTCTAATCTAAGCTGGAAGCCACCCAGCAATTCTAAGTAGAAGCTTCCAATGCCTTTGACTTCATCGATGTTCCCATCAGCCACTCTTAGGCTTCGCTTCCCCCTTCTTACAGTTCGGATCGTATGGAATACCTATAATGAATTAGAAATGTACACAGTGGCACCTGAGTCGATCCACCAAGTATTAGGGGAAAAATCTGCTAAGAATAATTCATCGATAAATGAAACAACATCAAACTTATACTTACCATTTTCCTTTAGCCATTCCTTGAAACCTGGACAAGCCTTCTGAAGATGCTTAGGAGAATCACAGAAAGAGCACAACATCTTTCCATTGTTAGACTTGTTTTTCCTCTTGAACTTCTTGTTGTTGTTGTTGGGACCAACCTTCTTGTTCCAACCTTTCTTGTTCTTCTTCTGGCCTTGCTTACTACTTCCTGACTCAGCCTGATTATTAGGATGATTATTGATGTTTAGGATCCCAATCATGTTCACCACATCCTTCTTCTTCTCAGTCTTAAGTCTTTGAAGGACCGAAACTGGCGACCAGAGAGGGGGGGAGTGAATGGGAGCCGATAAAAATTCTTTCCAACCGATCCGGCTATTCTCCCAAAACAACTCCGAAACCTCCGAGAGCAATCTTGCCAAGATCACGTAGCCACTGTCAAGCTACTGACCCTAGGAACAAGAAACAAGCAGCGGAACTCGAACCAATCGAAACGAACACCAAAACGACCCGAAACGCGGCTCGATCTAACACACCCAGAGGGGGGCGGTTAAACCGGCCAGGGGGGCGGTTAAACCGCCCGGGCCTGGGTGGCTCGGGAAAAAGTCAAAACAAAAGTGGATCTCCCAAACCGCTTGAGCTCTTGAGGCGAGATTTTGGTCAGATGATCTAGACCTCCTGTGGAGTGTTTTCCCAAAAGATCTCGGCCTCTAACTCAGTACAACTCCCGGAATCGCAGATCTCGCGAAGAACACCATGACCTCGAGTTCATCCCGAAAATCTCAAATCCAGAGCGATTCTCGGCGTTTGGGGGCAAAGGATCACCAGCAAAAGAGGCACAAGGCACTCATACGTGAATCCCCCAAAGAAATCCGAGAGAAAACGCCCTAGAACAAGAAGAACGAAAATCCCCCAAAAATAGCTCCGAAAATACCCACGAAAATAGAAAAAGGAAAGGGAGCTCGGGAAATCAAATCATGGCACAAAGATGAGCAGCACAAACTCCATCACATAACCATGAATTCACCTATACAAACTAAGAATGATTCGAAGTAGTTCTAGGTGGAGGGGATGAAGGGAAAACTAGTTCAAAGGAAAACCTAAAGAGATAACTAGAGAGATAGCAGCCACCAGCCCTGAAGGGGCCTATTAGTAGTCCAAGTGGTGGTGCTCTAAAGACTAAACTACCCCTAAGTGATACATACCCCTCAGGGGCAAATTTGACATTTGATCTTCAGATATTTTCCGGCTCGGGCACCTTCCACTGCAAGCTAGCTTCCCTCCGACGCAAGCCTTGCAGTCACGCCGCGTGTCCTCCGGATCGAAGCTCCTCGACGCCGTTCTTGGGCCAGCCCAGGGGGGGCGGTTAAACCGGCCCTGGGGGGCGGTTAAACCGCCCCTGTCAGCCCACTCGGCCCAGCTGCCCAAGTTCGCCTCGTCGAGTCCTCGGTCCTTGGTTTTGAGGCCCAAACCAAGGGAAACCGTCCACCGATGATTTTGTGGCCAAATCACCAAACCCCGCGCGCAAACTTCGGTTGTTAGCCGCCACCTTGCGCCGGCTTCTCGTCCGCGTACGAGCTTCGGTTGTGAGCCGCTACCTCGCACCGGAACCACGTCCCCTTGCTCGTTCTTGCCAGCATGTGAACCGCACTTGATCCACCGGCCATCGGGTCCCTCGAACCAAGCCTACTTGTCTCTCCGCTCCTCGGAGGCCGCCATGGCTAAGACCTTTCGCGCCTGTTCTTCACCTGCACCAATGCAACCAAGCCGCATTCTACACCTGCAATACTTGAGCCAAGGGAAACGTCAATCCACACCACGTTGTCAATCACTCATCACACCGGGAAGCGACCATCCACCGGTCCTCGGACACACCGGGTCCTCAATCTCCCCCTTGATGAGTGCATTGACAACACACACATAGTAACCAATTGATATGAAGAAAATATAAAAGAAATCGAAAACAAGACTCAAGCAAGTGACTAAAAGCAAGAACAAGCCGAGAACAAAGTCACTCTGCAAGAGAAAGCTCCAGAAACGCCGACCCTTCAAGAAGAAGCGAAAGGGCTCAACACCATCGGCAAAAGAGCAAAAGCACAAAGCACAAATCACAAACTTCAAATCCTCCAACTCACTTTTCAGGACATCTCAAAGCACTCCCCCTGCAAAGATGCAACTCCCCCTGAACAAGTGAACTTGTGCGTGCGAAAAACACTCGAAAATGGCTCAAATCTCCACAAACTGTGTGCTCTCAGCACAGGGGCGGTTAAACCGCCCAGGGGGGCGGTTAAACCGCCCCTGGCAGATGACCAAAGTGAAAAGAGCCAAAATTTCACAAACCAACTCGCAACGATGCCGTTCCAACTTGAAAACCTTCCACATGTGCCCAGCAAGATTTTCCAATGATCAAACTCTCAGAAACTTCACAAATTTTCAGAAAACCACATTTGGGCAAAACTTTCAATCTCTCACACAAATCCGGCAAAATCTAGAGCAAAAGCTTTCCTACAAATTCAGCAAAGTCTCCCCCTTGCAAAATGCTCCAGAAATTCTCCCCCTTGTTGACAATGCACACATCAAGGCAAAATGTACAAAATGCAACTACAAGCTTCTCAAATATACAATGAGCAATACAAAATGCTACAAGTTAGAGAAGAGGCAAACTAGATAGTTCATCATGTCACACGGGCATTGCCATCAAGAAGGTGAAGACATATATCCAATTGACAAAGCCATGAGCAAATTGTGGATTTTATCAAAAATGTCACCACATGAGCAAAGTCCTAACCATGGATTGTTTAAGCAAAAATAACTTCATCTCACCAAAATCATGAAAGGACAAGCATTCTTGACAAAAGATCATCATAAACGCCCAAGTTCTACCTCATGTCATGTCAAAGCACGGAGCCATGTGTTCACTTCTCATGGGAGACTTCTCCGGCAAACAACATGCAACCGCTTAGCACCCATGTGTGCAAGTGTGTGCAATGGTGAAAGCATAGAGACATGAGCATAATTTTCTGCAAATATATCTTTTTCTCATCTTTCTTCTTTCATGCATAGACATCTCATTTTTCAAGTTTTTCAAGTTAAGCATGGTACATGAAATGTCTTTGCGACAGAAAGAAGCTTATGCTCCTCCACAAGATAAAGCATGGGCTAAACATTTACAATGACAAAGGTCTTTGACCCAATTGAAAAGAATATCACACCCTAACATGATCTTAAGCCAGATATAGCCATTTCGGCTCAAACAAGACATGCAAAGGCATTTACTCATGGGTGAAGAAGATTAAGTTCAGTTTGTCATTTTAATTCGAAAAGAGACTATCTCAAAGAATATATATCAAAACCATCAAGAGCATAGCCATCCATACAAGCAATCCCTAGCCAGCCTGCCTAAACTCTAAAATGTAGCAAGTTGTACCAATCACTGCATATAGGAGAAGCTCATCCTAAGATATGATACAAAAGATGAAATCAAGATACAAAAGCAAGAAAAATGTACATCAAGATACAAAGATGGTACAATAGTATACATATGCTACAAGAGAAGCCTCCAAAACTCAGCTCAGAAAACCGCACACACACCAAGTTCTCCTCGCAAGCGGGTGAAGGTAACTTGGTCAAGTGGCTTAGTGAAAATGTCTGCAAGCTGGTTTTGGGTAGAAACATGGGCAAGCTCAATATCTCCTTTCTCCACATGATCTCTCAGAAAGTGGTACCTCACTTCTATGTGTTTGGTTTTGGAATGAAGCACGGGATTTTTGGCTACGCTTATGGCACTGGTGCTATCACAAAGAAGTGGAACATGGGACATGTCTAAGCCAAAATCTCTCAAGGTGTATGTGATCCAAAGCAACTGAGAACAGCAGCTAGCAGCAGCAACATACTCGGCCTCTGTGGTGGATTGGGCTACACTAGACTGCTTGCGAGAAGACCAAGACACAAGAGACGAACCAAGAAACTGACACTGACCAGAAGTAGACTTGCGATCAACACGACATCCAGCAAAATCCGCATCAGAAAAACCATGAAGTGCAAGAGTGGAATCGGCAGAATACCAAAGACCCAGCTCAGGAGTAACTTGAGATACCTGAAAATCCTCTTGACGGCCTGACGATGTGAAGTCCTCGGTGAAGCCTGAAAACGAGCGCACAGACACACGCTGAACTGTATGTCCGGCCTCGTCGCCGTCAAGTAGAGGAGGGAGCCGATCATGCTCCGGTACTCCTTCTGGTCCACTGGTTCTCCGTCCTCATCCGCATCCAAAGCTGTAGTCGTACTCATCGGCGTAGTCATCGGCTTGGAGTCGCTCATGTCGAATTTCTTGAGAATGTCCTTGGTGTACTTGCTTTGGTGCACGAACGTCCCATCCTTGGTTTGCTTGATCTGCAGCCCGAGAAAGAACTGCAACTCTCCCATCATCGACATCTCAAATTCCCTGCTCATATCATCTGCAAACTTGGCAACAAGATCATGAGAAGAGCCACCAAAAATGATATCATCCACGTAAATCTGAACGATTAAAAGATCATTGCCATTTCTCAGCAAGAAGAGCGTCTTATCAACCTTCCCCATCACAAACCCCTTGCTAAGCAAGAACCCTCTCAACCTGCCATACCACGCTCTGGGTGCTTGCTTTAGGCCATATAAAGCTCGGTGGAGTTTGTACACTCGGTGTGGGTATCTCTCACTCTCAAAACCCGGGGGCTGCCTCACATACACTTCTTCCTCGATCACCCCATTCAAGAAGGCACTCTTCACATCCATTTGGTACAATTTGAACCCTTTAGCAACTGCAAATGCTAGAAGGATCCGAATTGCCTCCAAACGGGCAACAGGAGCAAATGTCTCCTCATAATCTATCCCCTCCTGCTGCGAAAACCCCTGAGCAACCAACCTCGCTTTGTTTCTCACAATCTCACCACTCTCATCCCTCTTGTTCTTGAACACCCACTTGGTTCCTATGGGATGGCAATTTGGAGGTGGTTCTACTAACTTCCACACCTGATTTCTCTCAAAGTTTTCAAGCTCTTCATGCATGGCATTGACCCAATCAGAATCAGATAAAGCGTGTCCAACATTTTTGGGCTCAAAAGACGCGACAAAAGCAGAATGAGCATAATGAGAGATGTTCTGTGACCTCGACCGTGTAGTGCGTTCATCCATGTTCCCGATGATCTTCGAAGGTGGATGATCCCTCTGTACCAGCCGGGGAGCTTCTCGCCTCGAGATTGCCTCCCCCTCAACATCAGCTTCCACTTGAACTCGATCTGGAGCGCGACTCGACGAAGGTGTAGCAGAGGGGCCGTCGTCGAACGTCGTGGTAGTAGTGGAAGTAGAAGGTACACGATCTCCACACGGTGCCTGAAATTCCTCATCATCTTCATCATCAGGCTGTTCTTCCTCAAAGATGGGCTGTCCCAAGTCATCATCACCTGCACACTCAAAAGCAGAAGAGCTACACGGAATGGTCTCGTCGAAGGTGACTTCGCAAGTCTCCATGATTTGGTTAGTTTCAAGATTGAGCACACGATATGCTCGAGAGTGATTAGCATAACCAAGAAAAATTCCATCCATCGAACGAGACTCAAACTTGTCCAAATTTCCTTTCTTCAAGATGAAACACTTGCAACCAAAACCCGAAAGTGACTCACACGGGGGGAACGACCATGGAAAAGCTCATAGCAAGTTTTCTTCTTGAAAGCACGAAGGAAAATCCGATTCGAAACATAGCAAGCTGTGTTCACCGCTTCTGCCCAATACTTCCTAGGAGTCCTATGCTCATCTAGCATCGTCCTAGCCATCTCACAAAGTGTTCTATTCTTTCTCTCAACAACACCATTCTGACAAGCAACATATGGCGAAGAGTATTGATGTTCGAGACCAAGATCACGACAGAAGGCATCAAAACGAGTGTTCTTAAATTCCGTACCATTGTCGCTACGTATAGCTCTCATGGCACCACCATTACTCTCGTTTTTCAACCTCAAAATCAGATCTCGAACAAAATCAAAGTCTCATCCTTCGACGCCAGAAAGAACACCCAAGCATACCGAGAAAAGTCATCAACAACCACAAGAACATACCACTTCCCACCAACTGAACGAACGCGAGCGGGGCCAACCAAGTCCATGTGCAAAAGCTCCCCTGGACGCTCAGTCATAACATCTGTCAAAGGTGGGTGGGAAGCAGCAACCATTTTTCCATGCCTACAAGGTGCACAAACCAAATCTTTCTCGAACTTGAGCTTGGGCAATCCTCGGATAAGGTCAAGAGCACTCAAGCGTGTGAGTAAATCAAAGCTCACATGACCCAATCTCCTATGCCACTTCCAAAGCTCAGAAGAAGTACCAGCGATCAAACACCGTGAAGGACCAAAAGATCGAGAAAAATCAGCACGAAAAATCTGTCCCTCAGGAATGATCATACACACAAGGTCACCTCGAGAATCAAGAATTTTCGAATCACCACGCTTAAAACGAACCTCATAACCCTCATCAAGAAGCTGAGAAACTGAGAGCAAATTGAAACCAAGATTCTTGACAAGAGCAACCCGCTTCAACATGAAAGTATCGCTCACCTGAATAGCACCCTCGGACAACACTCTACCTCTACCCTTATCCCCGAAAGTGATGTACTGCCTGGACACCACCGGGGTGAGACTGGAGAACCACTTACCATTACCTGTCATATGTCTCGAGCAGCCAGAATCCATCAACCAAAAGTTCTCCAAGCCTCCCACCTGCACAATCAGAAACGAGAACGAGAATGAGCGAATGACTCGACACTGGGGTTAGCACAAAACGAGTCAAACCAGTGTCGGGCCATCTGCTCAAAAGAGGGGTTAGCAAAATCAACTCTACCGCGTGAAACCCTCTCGTCTCTCACCATCGGACCTCTAGCACCACGCGGGGGAAAACGTGGCCTAGACTCTCTCCTAGCCTCAAAGCTACGGTCGAACCTCCCTGAACCAAACTGACCGCGAAACGGAGGCCGCCTAGCAAACTCACGAACAGCTGAAACACCACGACTAGCAACCACAGGAACTGTGCGCACAAAGGCGTCGCCTCTCGGCCAGGGTGAACGAGACACAGGCACACTACGAGAAGAGTAGTACCTGTCCCTGTTCCCCACCTCCTTCTCTCTTCTCACCTCCCTCTTCTTCCTCCAACAGAACTCCTCAAGGTGTCCATCCCTTCCACAATGCTCACAATGGAAGCGGACTGGCTTTGGCTTTGGGGTTTCTCTCGGCTGTGCCCTCTCTCTCGGCTGGTAAACCCCACTCCTCACAAAGGTCACTCTCCTCTGAAAGTTCTCTGACTTAGGTGGAAACTTGGGAGGATCTGGAGTGGTGTCAAGCTTGTTCAGCAGGTGGTTTGGTTTGGGTGTGAAGGTGTTCTTGAGAATGGCTTTTGGTGGGTTTGTGGGAATGTTTGCGGTGGAGCTCTCTGGATCTCTCTCTCTCACCACTACTCTCACCAACCTTCTCAGAACCAAGACCACAACCATCAGCTCTCTTAAACTAGCAATCAACATCTTGAGCTGAGGCTCACGACCAGACAACCAACCCAAACACTGTCTCAGCTCATCATTCTCATCTTGCAATCGATTCACACACTGTTCTAGCTCAACATTCTTCAATGCAACAACATCACAAGCAGAACAGGAATTTGCAATAGGAGATTTAAGTTGTGCTTCAAGTGAACTAATCATGGTGCGTGATTCAAGCAACTGAGCATGCAAAGCAGGACAAGAAGTACAAGCACCTAGCAAAGATGACCTAGACTTCAACTCAGCAAGCTCAACCCTAGCACCCTCTAGTTCATCCAAGCAAGTCATGTGTTTCTCCTTAAGCACAACCAAATCAGCAATATGCACATCACAGAACGAGCATTCAACTCATCAGACACAAGAGGAGCATCTTTCAACATGCAATCTCAGACTCAAGCTTAGCTGCTCTCTCCCTAGACTCGCAAAGCAAAGACTCAAACTCCATAGCCTTCTTTCCAGTCTCAGAAAGCAAGGTCTCAAGCTCAGCCACTCTATCCTTGGACTCTCCTAGCAAAGACCTAAACTCCCTCTTCTCCTTGTTGGTCTTCCTAAGCACATCATCGCGGTTATCGACCAACTGCTCTAATCTAGCAATCTCCTGACGCAAAGAGGTGGGATCGGTCAATACCTCATCCTCGGAGTCGGAGTCGGAGTCGTCCTTGCTCTTCACGGAGTCGTGCGCCATGGTGCAGTAGTCGACGGCGGCGAAGGAGATGCCGTTGAAGTTGCGGTTCAAGCTCTTCTTCTCCTTGCGGTGGCCGCGGTCTTCATCTTCAATGCTTGAGCTTGACGACGTGTTGGTGGAGCTTGTGTCGATGTCGCTCGCATCAGCCACCATCGCTCGAGATCTGTGCTTCTTGTGTCCACCGTGCTTGTTCTTGGATCTTCTCTCGTCCTTGTTCTTGTGCTTGGAGCGGTACTCGTCCTTGGGATGGTGCTTGTGGTCGTCTCGCGGGCGGTGCTTGCGGTTGTAGTCGTTCTTGATCTCCTCGGGGCACTCGGCGATGAAGTGGCCCATCTTCCCGCATCTGTAGCACGTACTCCCCGCACGCCTCGAACCCTTGCGGTTCTGGTACATCCGCTCGAACCTCCTCGTGAGCAACGCGAGATCCTCCTCGCTCAGCACCTTGTGGGGGATATAGTACCCGGGTACCTCACGAGCAAGCCTGGCAGCCCACCAAAAGGGGGCGGCCCAGCCCATCGTTCTGGACCTGAAGACGTGCGGGACAAGTCGGCGCACGGAGGAAGGATCTGGAAGGAGAAGTCCTAGTTAGAATAGGAATTATTGTAAAGAAGGAAATATTCTTAGAGATAGGATCGGATACAAACCGACTTGTAACCCTGCCCCCCGATATATAAGGCGGGCAGGGACCCCCTCAAAAACAACTAGACAGCAACTACAACACAATCCAACTCACCACATCTCAATTCATAGCGAGATCCACGCAATACAACACCCCAAAACAGGACGTAGGGTATTACGTCGAGTCGACGGCCCGAACCTGTCTAAACCTTTGTGTTTGTCCATCCTAACCATCTTGCTTCCGATCTTTGCGATCTTCCCTGCATTACAAATCACTTCCGTGGGCTACCCCGTGGAAGACTGCCGGAGATAATATCACCGACAGTGGCGCGCCAGGTAGGGGATATCGCCGAGATCAATCTGGCAAGCTCGATGGATCGCGTCAAGATCTTGGACAGCTGCAACCTCCCGGACGTCGACGAAGTCGAGATCCAGTTCGGGGACGTCATCACCGCCGCCTTGGATACCCAAGCGGCAGGAGCTACGGTCGCCACGGAGGTCTCCTCTCTGGCGCCGACTTCGGCCATCACGGCCCAATCCGGTCCGATCGCATCTGATCGTGCCGGATCTACCCCGCTGAGTCCATCGCAGAACGCGAGGCCAGACCAGTCGGGAACAGATCTACAATCACTCGGTTCCGATCCGACTCCTGAGAGTCGCGTCGCCGAATCATCGCAGAGCGTAAACGCTCAACCAACACGCGTCCAGAGCCCTGAGGTCATTACTGTTCAGACCCCTGGCTTTTGCGCGCTTGCTCGGAAGCAGAAGATGAAGGACGTCGTCCAATCGGATGATTACTTCTCTGGGAGCGACTGCTACGGGTTAGATCTTCTGGGACCCTCAATCCTGGACGATCTGCCGGAAGGATACACAGTGTCCGATGCCTCTACAGAGCCGGAACTACTAGGATCACTCGGAGAATTGACTCCGAGTAGTTTGGAGCGTTACACGCCCACATCCGACTTCTCCGAGTCCGAGGAAGACTACCTCGCGCAAGAGGGAGTCGGATCGTATTGCTACATGGTGGCGCCAGCAACGCCAACCAATCCTGTCTCAGAAGATGAGGTCACTCCTGCTGAGGAGACGACCGAAGCTAGGAACCAGCGTCGAGGACGCAATGCCAGTCGGGCGACTCGCAGAGCCGCACGACCGCACGGAGCCACCGTGTCAGGATCTGGCACTGCTCGACTCCAAGAGCCTCACTCTGAAGATCATCGTCGCCAACGGGATCAACACGAGCGGAGGAGCACCCGGAACTTGATGCGCGACGGCATGTTTGAGTTCAATGGATACGACGTCTACGAGACACCGGTCCAGAACCTCGTTACTATCAACGAGAAAATCAATCGGCTGCCACCTAACACTCCGGGCCTGGAAAAGGTAAGGGCTCTCGTGCAAGCCGCCTCCGTCCAGGTTCACCAGATGCAAGGCAGAACGACCACGGACGCTCCTGAACCCGGTCCATCTCGACACCGGGCCGGCGGCGGATCTGGTCGTGATGAAGACCTCTGCACCACGATCAACAGAGATCGAGATGCGAGGGACATCATCACCAACAGCACCGAAGAGCGCCACCGTGAGGAAATCCGACGGCGTCAAGAGTACGATCGGGATCATGGAAATCCCCGTCGTAACCCCAACAGGAGCGGCTACTCGACGGAGTCAGACTACTCTGACCTCTCCGGTAGCCCAAGGCGCGGCAACAATGGCGGTCGCACTCCGCCACGACGACGAGTGCTTCCACCACCCAGGCGACCGACTCCACCAAGAGATCGAGCTCCACCGCGCAGCAGAACCTACCGGCAGGACTGAACTCCACCCAGGACTCAGAACTATCGGAGGACCCGTTCCCCGCCCAGGGACCGGGATCGCAGGAGGGACAGCACACCCCCAAGAGCGGCTGACGGATCGGGACCGAGCGATTCCCGCCCTAGAGGTCGGATCGGCGGATTCCAGTCGTTCACCGAGCGCTTGAGAAGCGTGACGTGGCCCAGAGGCTTCAAGCTGTCGGATATCGACAAGTACGACGGGAAATCTGACCCATCTCAATGGCTTCAGATCTACTACACCGCCGTACAAGCGGCCGGCGGTGACGAGGACGTGATGGCAAACTATCTTCCCATCATGCTCACCAAGGACTGCCGCAACTGGCTGGCAGGACTCCCGCAGGACGCCATCGACAACTGGGAGCAGCTTACCGAACTCTTCATC
>CM027121.1:44489822-44559451 GCA_015476505.1 Urochloa ruziziensis | reverse complement strand
CTCTTTGAATTAAAATGATAAACTGAACTTAAATCTCTCACCCATGAGTAAATGCCTTGGCATGTCTTATTTGAGCCGAAATGGCTATATTTTGCTTAAGGTCATGCTAGGATGTTATTCTTTTCATTTGGGTCAAAGATCGTTGTCATTGTAAATGTTTAGCCCATGTTTATCTCACGGAGGAGCATAAGCTTCTTTTTGTCGCAAAGACATTTCATGTACCATGCTTAATTTGAAAAACTTGAAAAATGAGATGTCTATGCATGAAAGAAGAAAGATGAGAAAAAGATTTATTTGAATATATTTATGCTCATGTCTCTATGCTTTCACCATTGCACACACTTGCACACATGGGTGCTAAGCGGTTGCATGTTGTTTGCCGGAGAAGTCTCCCATGAGAAGTGAACACATGGCTCCGTGCTTTGACATGACATGAGATAGATTTTGGGCGTTTATAATGATCTTTTGTCAAGAATGCTTGTTCTATCATGATCTTGGTGAGATGAAGTTTATTTTTGCTCAAATAGTCCATGTTTAGGACTTTGCTCATGAGGTGACCCTTTCGAAAAAATTGCACAAATTGATCATGGCTTTGTCAAATGGCTATATATCTTCACCTTCTTGACGGCAATGCCCTTATGATGCTGTGGCCTGTCTAGTTTGCCTGTTCTCTAACTTGTAGAATTTTGTATCGCTCATTGCCTATTTGAGAAGCTTAGAGTTGAAATTTTTGCATTTTTGCCTTGATTTGTGCATTGTCAACAAGGGGGAGAGTTTGAGCATTGGAATACCTTGCTGGGCACTTATGGAAGGTTTTCGAGTTGAAACGACATCATTCCGAGCATTTTTCTGAGATTTGCATTTTTGTGCTTTGACTGGGCAGGGCGGTGTGACCGCCCCTGCAGGGCGTTGTGACCGCCCCTGGAGCAAGGGCGGTGCAACCGGCCCTCCAGGGAGGTCACACCGGCCCTGTGCAGTGGCACGAGGTTTTCTGGGATTTGATCCATTTTCGAGGCATTTTCGCACGCACAAGTTCACTTGTTCAGGGGGAGTTTGCATCAATGCAGGGGGAGTGTTTTGAGTGATCTGAAAAGTGATTTGGAGATTCGTGACTTGTGTTTTGTGATTTGCTCTTTTGCCGATGGTGTTGAGCCCTTTCGCTTCTTCTTGAAGGATCGGCGTTTCTGGAGCTTTCTCTTGCGAAGTGACTTTGTTTCGGCTTGTCTTTGCTTTTAGTCACTTGCTTGAGTCTTGTTTTCGATTTCTTTTCTATTTTCTTTTTCTATCTATGGTTACTATGTGTGTGTTGTCAATGCACTCATCAAGGGGGAGATTGAGGACCCGGTGTGTCCGAGGACCGGTGGATGGTCGCTTCCTGGTGTGATGAGTGATTGACAACGTGGTGTGGATTGACGTTTCCCTTGGCTTAAGTATTGCAGGTGTAGAATGCGGCTTGGTTGCATTGGTGCAGGTGAAGAACAGGCGCGAAAGGTCTTAGCCATGGCGGCCTCCGAGGAGCGGAGAGACAAGTAGGCTTGGTTCGAGGGACCCGATGGCCGGTGGATCAAGTGCGGTTCACATGCTGGCAAGAACGAGCAAGGGGACGTGGTTCCAGTGCGAGGTAGCGGCTCACAACCGAAGCTCGTACGCGGACGAGAAGCCGGTGCAAGGTGGCGGCTAACGACCGAAGCTTGCGCGCGGGGTTTGGTGATTTGGCCACAAAATCATCGGTGGACGGTTTCCCTTGGTTTGGGCCTCAAAACCAAGGACCGAGGACTCGACGTAGCGACGGCCCGGCCTGCCAGCCAGGGGCGGTCCAACCGCCCCCCAGGGGCGGTGTGACCGGTCCCACCTGGGCAGGTCGCCCGTGAGCGTCGAGGAGCTTCGATCCGGAGGACACGCGGCGTGATCGCAAGGCTTGCGTCGGAGGGAAGCTAGCTTGCGGTGGAAGGTGTCCCAGCCGGAAAAATCTTCGCGGAAAATGTCACATTCGCCCCTGAGGGGTATGTATCGCTTAGGGGTAGTTTAGTCTTTCGAGCACCACCATTTGGACTATTTAATAGACCCCCTAGGGGTGGTGGCTGTTACCTCTTCTAGTTTTCTCTTTGGTTTTCCTTTGAACTAGTTTTCCCCTCATCCCCTTCACCTAGAACTACTTCTAATCTTTCCTAGTTTTGTATAGGTGAATTCATGGTTATGTGATGGAGTTTGTGCTGCTCATCCTTGTGCCATGATTTGATTTCCCGAGCTCCTTTTCGTTTTTCCATTTTCGGAGGTATTTTCGGAGCCATTTTTGGGGGATTTTCGCTCTTCACTTTCTAGCCCGTTTTCTCTCGGATTTCTTTGGGGGAATCACGTATGAGTGCCTTGTGCCTCTTTTGCTGGTGATCCCTTGCCCCCAAACGCCGGGAATCGGATTGGATTTGAAGTTTTCAGGGATGAACTCGTGGAGGGTGTGTTCTTCGCTAGATTTGAAATCCCCGGAGTTCTAGGGAGTTAGAGGCCGAGATTTTTGGGACATAGCCTCTCCTTGAGGTGTATATCATCTACCCAAAGTTTCGTCTCAAAACTCCAAGCCGTTTGGGAGATCCGTTCTCGAGTTGACCTTCTTCCCGTGCTGTCTGGCAAGACCGGTGCGACCGCCCTCGGATACCGGTGTGACCGCCCCTGGCAAGCAAGGGCGGTGCAACCGCCCCTGGAGAGAGGTGCAACCGCCCCTGGCTGAGAGTTGGTGATTCGTGTGGTTTTCGTTCGATTCGTGTTGGATTTGTTCGATTCGTGTTCCGCTGTGTTGATCTTGTTCCTAGGGTCAGTAGCCTCACAGTAGCTACGTGATCTTGGCAAGATCGGTTGGTAGGCTTTGGAGTTGGTTTGGGAGTAGCCGGATTCGTGAGAGAAATTTTTATCGGCTCCCATTCACTCCCCCCCTCTCTGGTCGCCTAATCGGTCCTTCATGATATAATTCAATACAAATTAAGTGGACAAGTTTAAAATATCCTCAACTATATTTTCATGTCAAGATTTATAATTTTTACATATTTTTTTTCTTGTGGACCATGTACAAAGCTCAACTATGCTCTGTATCCCACTCCTCCAATTATATATAAAAGTGCTCAACTGCAATGTTTTATATTTTGTTGATCTATACGACTTTGGTATATTTTTTTTCATACGAGATCAAATAAAGAAGTTTGTACTCAAAAAATATATCAACTAACTCTCCCACATACAATCACACACGTACTCCTACATTCACACATACTCACACATGTTACTAGTATTTTTGGTGAAATATGTATCCTAATACATTCACATATACATATATTGTAATACATTCACACTATCACATACACATATATGCTCATTCATTAGAAGATCATCAAAATAACACTAGTTTTCAAAAGTAGAGAGATTATAATGATATTTTGGAGTAAATAACCATCTCAAATGAAATTTGATAAAATGGGATGGGTTTCAAGATGATCTTGTATAGAATTTCTTAAGCTTTCCACGGAGTCTAAGATTATCAAAATCAGACTCCGGAGTAGAAAGATATGATGAAAATACAAAGTGTTAAAACGTGGTGACAGGATAAATGGTAATCATCCGGTGTATACAAAATATATGGCGACCGGATGAATGAGCAATCATCTCGTGCATACAAAAATAGAGCACCGTTTTATCCTCTCACTTACAATAAGAAGGAGAGGATAAAACGGTGCATACAAATAATAGAGCACCCTTTCATCCTCTCACCTAAAAGAAGAATGAGAGGATAAATTTGAAGATAATCAAAATAGCAAAATCGAGATAAAGAGAGCACCATTTTATCCTCTCACTTACAAAAGAAGAAGAGGATAAAATGGTGCATACAAAAAATATAACAATGTTTTATCCTCTCACTTACAAAAAGGTGAGGATAAAACGGTGCATACAAAAAATAGAGCACCGTTTCATTCTCTCACTTATAAGAAGATTGATATGATCATCATGTGCATTAATCAAATTGTATAACTTATAATAATTTTTTAAATGTGTTTAAAATATTTTAAATATATTTTGCACTTTTTTCTAATAAAATAATTTTTTCCTTTGTTATGGGTCATCTACAAAGCCCAACTCCTCCAACGGTATACGGGCCGGCCCAACAAGTTTTTGGCCCAACAAAGTCTATATTATAAAATTAGAGAGCTTATAATAATATTTTGAGGCACTAAATATTCTCAAACGAATAACTTATCAACTACAAACTTTTAGGTCTCGTCAAACTCTACAATTTTCGTATAAAACTTATCTTCATCCGAGATCGTATGAAAAAATTATGAATTTATTTGCGTGGAACTATTTTCAGGGGCGGGCCATGCCATGATCCGCCCCTGAAAATCACCATTTCCAGGGGCGGGTCATGGCATGGCGCGCCCCTGAAAATGATTTTCAGGGGCGGATCATGGCATGGCCCGCCCCTGAAAATAGTTCCACACAAATAAATTCATAATTTTTCATCATGGGGCGGGTCATGGCATGGCGCGCCCCTGAAAATGATTTCCAGGGGCGGGTCATGGCATGGTGTGCCCCTGAAAACGATTTCTAGGGGCGGCCCTTATCTACAGTAGCCCGCTCACATTTTTAGGGGCGCGTCGCCTTTTAGTCCGCCCCTGAAAAAACCCCTGGCTCTTACAAATGTTTTTTGTAGTAGTGTGGTTAGAGGAGCTGAGGCATGGTCACATCAGTAGACCCGCGTTTCATTTCTCATTGAAGCGGATTTACGGGGCTGATTTTAAAAAAATCCCCTCGCTGGCTTAGTCGGGGTTTAGAGTTTCTAGACCCGTAGGAGGTTACTTCTTGTTAATGAAAAATTGTGGGGCTCTTCATCTTATCGGGTCTAGTTATGTCTCACCATACGATGTGAGTGGAGGAAGATGTGTCGAAACCCTTGGCCGCCAAGATGCGGATGCTAACACCCGTGAGCACTCTGCCTTTGACCATAGTCAACAAGCTTCTCAGGTGCGGTAGAAGCGCCTGATCAAGGTTGGTTCGGTGAAATTTCTTGGTGTGCGAACTCGGGGAGCGAGGGGGAGAGAGGGTGTGTCTATCTAGATGTGCAACTATGCATATGATTTCTTCTAGTGATTGCACTGTATCAACCTATAGCAAATCCTATCAAGATACAACTAGTAATATCCCGCAAATTTGCAGTCGGTTACTTGTATGAAAAAATCGGAATTTAAAAATTTTTGTGTGAACTGTTATGAGCCATGAATCAATTTGCAACTTAAAGTTAAATTCTCTCTCTCAAATTCCTAGTAATTAAATTGTTCATAAAATAATTTTTCATGACAATGCATGTGTGATTTGGATTTTATCCAGAATTGTTAAATTCCATTTGGATTTGTTTGAATTTGTTGAGTGTGGTTTATATTTGAAATTCCATTTCAAATATAAATCAAAAGCTAGTTAAACTAACTACCCTATCTAACTAGACCTACCCGACTTGTCGGCCCGCTAATTCGCTAACACCGTCGACCCGCTAATTACCCTGACTTGTTTAACCCCAAGCCCGTTTTGAAAATCTTTACATGAACCTTCAAATTAACCTCATGCGGGTTAATTCGATTTTCAGAGAATAGTCTAATTCATTTGTAATGGATTTCCTCGCGAGCAAGACGCCGTGCGCCGCCACCCCGTTCCGCTCTGCTCTGTGCCACGCCGCTAATTAACCCGTTCCCGTCCGCGTCAAGGGAACGCAACCCGTGCCAACTCCCGCAATCACCCATGCGCCGACTTGATGCCGTCCACGTACCCTCAGCGCGGCGCCCGAAGATCACCGCCGCCCGTTCAATCTTCCAGCCGCACGAACCCTAGCCCTTGGGCTATATAAACCAGCCGCCTCTCGATCTCTCTTTGCACTCCACGCCGCCGCTCCTTGTGCCCAAACCACGAGGACGAGCCACGCCTAAGGACCACGACGCCGAGCCATGGTAAAGGCATGATAATCAGGATAGGGTGGCTAGGCATGTCCTTAGTAGGAAAACCCATCAAAATTAAATATAGCATGCAACTATGGTCGGTTGAACATAAAAGTAAGTTCTTAAATTAAATAGGACCAAGCATGACCAAGTCGACTTGCCTTCAGCGAAAGCTTGCTGCTGCCCGAACTCCTCGAACTCCTCTCCCGGGAAGTCAGCAAAGCGCGGATCGTCTACCGGTACACACATTCAACAAGCAAAATAAATAATAAGAAAACAGTACAACAATCATAAGAAACCAACACAAGGTCCACACATATAGATTGTACATAAAACAATGATTCCAACGATATCTTAAACGCGTAAAACGGAGTTAAGATGCAAAAGATATGATATAAACAAGATTAAGGACTTGCTGGCAAAGAACAGGAACTTCCAGGGGCCTAAATGTAAATAAAAGGACTAAACAGTAACGATCTTTGAACTGCGCGAGATAAATCTACGATTAAGAAGAAAGCCAGGGTCTTTTCTGCAAAATAGCAGACGACGGTGGCTTGACGGAAAACGGCCGGGGCGCCTTCGGCGTCGGCGGGGACGGCGAACGGGCCGCGCGGCGCTGGGCCGCGACTGCTGGGCCGCGCGCTAGGCTGGGCGGAGCTGGGCCGCGCGCTGGGCTGAGCAGGCGAAGCCGAACTAGGCAGGGAGTTGAGGGAGCAAAAGCGGACTTCCAGCAATGAACTTAAAAGAACATTCAAACTAAAATTTGAATTCAAACAAACTTGAACTCAAACACATTAAAATAAAAATGCAGCAGCATGAATGCAACAATGCAACCTAAACTTTATTTTAATTTGAGAAAATGTTTTCCAACACGCATTTAATTCGAATAAATTCTAGAAAATCCTTAAAAATCTTAACTGAGCACGAATAAATTCTAGAAAATTTTACTAATTGCAAAAGTTGAATTTTTAGGGTGTTACAAACCTCCCCTTAAGAAGAATCTCGTCCTTGAGATTCGGATGGATTAACGAAGAGATCTGGAAATTCTGCCTTCAACTCATCCTCTCTTTCCCAAGTTGCCTCATCCTCTGAATGGTGACTCCACTGCACCTTGCACATGGTAATTGACTTGTTCCGCGTAACTCTCTGCAGTGTCTCCAAAATTCTGATAGGTCGCTCGTCATAAGTCAGATCATCGGACACATTCAGCTCTTCCAAGGACAACTGCTCCTCTGGTACCCTGAGACACCGTTTCAACTGAGAGATATGGAATATATCATGCACATCCGAGAGTCTGGCTGGCAATTCTAACCGGTAAGCAACTTCTCCCATCCTTTCTAGTATCTTGTATGGGCCAGCATCCTTTCCTTTATATCCAATTAGTTTCAAAACATTTCTTACGCTGAATGAAAAAAAAACATCTACATCATATATGTAGAGCATTTCCATCATCCGCATAGCATTTGGATAATTCTCACTACCGGAATCCGGGTATTTGACGTGTGCCAGAGGCACACGACAAAGCCATAAAAGCACACGGCAAAGCCCTTTGCCGTGTGCTTTAGGCTTTGCCGTGTGCAAAATGGCACACGGCAAACCCTACGACTGCAAAGCCATCTTTGCCGTGTGCCAGATCACGGGCACACGGCAAAGCCCCGATCTGGCACACGGCAAAGAGCAACACACGACAAAGTTTTGATCCCGAAAAAACGCAAAATAAAATAGCAAAACATTTTATTTTAATGGGGAAGGACCCAGCGGCCATTTCCCACGGTCCCACGTTTTTAATGGGGCAAGTCACGCATTTTTCGCGACAAAATCGCACGCTACACGGCCAGTGGGGTTCAAACCCGCGCCCTCCCCTTCGCGCATAGCCTCCTCTACCACTGCATCACTCAAGTCTTTGTGTCCATATCCCATTTCGATTCCCCTCATATTAAACTTTTCCGAGTGTAAATTGTTTATTTGAGACCCTAAATGACTTCAAATAAAAAAGTTGTGAACTACAAAGTTTCATAACTTTTCAAGATCTACAACTTTTAGTTTGGTCAAAAGTTCATCCGAGCTCGTTTATAGAATTTGAATTTTCAAATTTGACAACTTTGACGTGTGCCCAGATCCAGGGCACACGGCAAACATTTTGGCACACGGCAAAGAGTTGTTTGTCGTGCGCCGCCCCTGGGGCGCACAGCAAACATTTTCTGCCTAAACCAAAAAAAAAAATTAAAAATATCAAACGAATTCAAAAAATAACTAAATTTGAGCATGAACCTGTCTAGGGTATATGTAGACTATACAAAATGAGTTTTGTTGTAAAACAAAATTTCAATTGTCACGTTGCTTCAAATCACAACATCTCTTTCACAACTCTTAGGATCTTCTCCCGAAAAGCTTCGGTTTGTAAAGAGGCAATGCGCCAACTTGCTCGAAACCTTCTACATTTTTTACCATAGCCTCTACGTATGAAAACATGACATCACACCAAAATTTATAATTTTTTGACCTTTTTTGTATTTTATACAATTTTTAAACGAACCGAGCCCAAATTCGGGCACACGGTAAGCGAGCAATATATTCAAAATTTGATTCCATCTAATGAACATGGCATCATATTAGTCTTAAGAATCCGAATAACATTTTTCCAAACATTAAATTACATTATTCGAAACACTTACAGTTCAAATTTTCCGTATCGGCAAAATTAAAAATAATGATATAAAGTGATTAAATATAGCAAACAGACTAGAAAACATGCACAAAACTAACATGGAATAATACATGGACAAAAAAGTTAGCAAAAAAATTTTGAAGGCAAAATTCAAATTTTTTGCAGCTTGTTTGCCGTGTGCCAGCTTGTGGCACACGACAAACAAGCCACTTTGCCGTGTGCCACGTGGCTAGGCACACGGCAAACAGGCCACTTTGCCGCGTGCCGGCCTGTTTGGGCCACCGTGTGCCACGGCTTTGCCGTGTGCCACGTGGGTTGTTTGCCGCCCGCAAGGTGGCACACGGCAAAGCCATGGCCTGTGGTAAAGAAGCTAATCAAGGGTACGACGGTGCAGGATTTCTCAGGCCCATTTACCTTCGTAAAACGGGATGACTTTGGCTCCAATATGTAGGCATCAACGGCGGTGCCTTTTCCTCTTCCATAAGCAACAGAGGTGCCTACGAAGAAAATCCCGACACCCTCAGCAAAACCAGTCACGTAAGCTTTGATCCGGTCTTTGTTAGTCGGCAATATTGGGTTGAGGTCGACAACCCGCCGTCGCACCCATGGTTCTTGGATTCCCTCTCGATTGACCTTTGTCGACCAAATCACAAGTCGTGAGCCGCCGTTTACATGGGCCAACCCCAGGGATCCATCCTCGTTTTGCATCAGAACACTAGGTCGTCCTCTTTGTACTCGTACGCGTATGGTATTGGCATCTTGATTAACGAGAAGCAAGCCTTGACTAAATCGTACTTGACAACTCTGGAACAATCTTTAGCAAAGGTGCACTGCACGTACATATGCCATCTCCGACAAGGGCGGCACGCTTTGTGCCAAAGTCAGGTCGGCCGATTACGTCTAAGCGATAAGTAACTGGTGTGTCGGCCTGTTTGCCGTGTGCCTGCCTCGGGCCACCGTGTGTCACGGCTTTGCCGTGTGCCACGTGGACAGGCACACGGCAAACACGGGATTTCCCGTAGTGTCTACTACAATTAGTTCCAATCAATATCACCCAGTCATTCTTCTAGCCAAAAGACAATATGAAAAGTACAAGCAAAAGACTACCAAGTTGAGTATTTTTACCACATCTATACTATAAAGATTGTCACAATTGAAACGGTTTCTCACCCAAAAGATTACCCTTCTATACCTCACAGAGGACCCACAATTCAGAGCCAAATGGTGGCCTCGGACGACCAGGGGGTAGACGCGTTTGGTCGTCACCCCCCGTTCTTTTGCGCCTCGACGCCATCTCGCCCCCCTATTCTTTCTCACCTTGGCATTTTTGTATACCCACTGCCTTCCTTTCCTTTTGATCGCGTTCTTTGTATGGTAATGCAATCAAGGCACCGCTTTTCTTTCCTTTAAATTCGTCTGCCTTCTTTTCCTTTTGATCACGTTCTTTATATGGTAATGCAATCAAGCCGCCGCTTTCCTTTCCTTTCTATTCGTTGTCTCCTTCCTTTTAATACTTGATTACTTACCATAGTTGTGGGAGTCAATCAGGGAATCGATTACTTACCATAGTCGTGGGCGTCCAGGTTCATCTCCTTAGCCCTCCTGCCCCCTATATAAGGCGTCCAGGTTCTTATTCTCAAAGCACACAATCTCTCCCTTCATTCTCATCATCTATTCAGAGTTCATATTTCTTTGCTAGGGCGTCGACGTCGAGCGCGGCGCAAGGGTGGCCACGACGCTCGTCGTGTCCAAGCTCGCCAGGTAGAAGCGGAACATGATCCGCGTTGTGACGGTGTCCGGTGCCGTCGAGTGCGTGGCGTCGTTGCTCCACGACACTGGCGACGAGGAGAGCAACCTTCTCGGCCTCCCCGTCATCAAAAAGCTGGCTGCGGTACCGAGTTGCTCATGGATACATGTATCGTGAATATTTTCTTTTATATATGTTGCTGATTGTTTAAGATTTAATTATGCAAAAATTTCCTTCTGTTTCCGCCGGAGGCCCCAGCTTTCGATGTATGAATATATAACTTTTAATATGATATGCTATTGAATAATTTTAATATGCGATCTAAAGGCAATCCGAGTGCTTTTCAAGGCAATCCTAGTAGTTTACAAGTCATACGACTAATTTCCATATCGAGAAGAGTCCTTGCAGTACTCTACTCTTATTCTTCACGCCTGGTACGACTCTGTCTGGAGAGAATCCATGTGTCCCTGTGGGCCCATGGTTGTACCTCCAACAAGCCCCCAAGCGCTTCATCGTCGAGTATCATCAACCAAGTGCTTGCCAAGCCAATCGAGTGCTTTTTCGAGTTCTTGATCAGTCTTGGACAGGTCTTGGTTGTCACGAGGCCATGAGGTGCTTAAGCCCCATTTATTCTGATTAAATCAGTAGTTTTCAAAATATTATATGGTGTGCGATAAGAATCGCACTCCATATGGAGTAGCCCCCGAGCCTTTAGTTGAATCGAAGAATCAGGTTGAGGGTCCACAGAATCTTGAATCTTCATCTTGTTCTTGAAATGTGCAATTTTACACGGCCAGCTACGTTTCCTTTTACACGGCCAGCAAACTTTCCTATCAACGTACTCCTTGCATGAAATACACGGCTAACAAAGTTTCCTTTTACAAGGCCAGCAAAGTTTCCTTTGAATTAGCCCCTTGCATGAAATTACACCTTTCCACAAAAAACATTCACGATTTCGGTTCCTCTTGAGAGGGTCCCTGCCCAGCCTTATATTCACGGCGGGCAGGGTTACAAGGTTGGTTTCGAGTAGAATCCTAACCAATTACTACTCGGAGAGTGCTTTTCAAGGCAATCCGAGTAGTTTACAAAGCATACGACTAATTTCCATATCGAGAAGAGTCCTTGCAGTACTCTACTCTTGTTCTTCACGCCTGGTACGACTCTGTCTGGAGAGAATCCATGTGTCTTTTCGAGTTCTTGATCAGTCTTGGACAGGTCTTGGTTGTCACGAGGCCATGAGGTGCTTAAGCCCCGTTTATTCTGATTAAATCAGTAGTTTTCAAAATATTATATGGTGTGTGATAAGAATCGCACTCCATATGGAGTAGCCCCCGAGCCTTAAGTTGAATCGAAGAATCAGGCTGAGGGTCCACAGAATCTTGAATCTTCATCTTGTTCTTGAAATGTGCAATTTTGGAAAAATTGCACTTGATATCAAGTAGCCCCCAAGCCTTGGGTTGAATCAAAGAATCAAGCCGAGGGTCTTCATTTAAGTCATCAGTCTTCAGAAAAAATGAAATCAGCAGTCGATGTATATCGCCTATCAGCCCCCGAGCCTTGAAACGATTCAGAATGATCAATTCAAGTGTCCAGCGAGCTTTAGGGTTCTTCAAATCATCTTAGATATCATCATCCGAGTGGTAATTTGCACCCAGAATTAGTAGTCACATCGAATCATCTTGGAGATCTTCATCCGAGTGGTCTTCTTGTACCCAGCCCCCGAGCATAGGAGCCAGCGGGGATGCATCGAGTAGTATATAGTCAAAATAGCCACCATCAATAGAGTAACGAAACAGAGGAGGTCGTGGTTGACTTGTCATGCCGCGATCTCCCTAGAAACAGGAGTCAGGTGCCAATGTAGTCGAAGCCCCATCATTGGTACTTGGCGACTCAAATATGCTGGAGAAAGACAACTAGGTAAGCCTGATGGCAAACCGAGTTGTAATTTTAGCATCAGCCCCCGAGCCTGGAAGCTGTCGAAGATGTGATAGCACGCTGTGCGGCCTAGAAAGTAGTCATCCAAACAAAGTACTCGGCGCTTGGCCAATCTTGTTAGAATAAAATAAAAAATAATTGAAATAAGTAACTTAGCTTGTTTGTTGCCGTTTGTCGATGAAGCAGACTTAGTCAGAGTTGATTCCGACTAGCTTGAGTTCATCACAAGCATATTGGCGATGCGGCAGTACCGCGGCACAAGCTGAAGTCGAGCTTTGACTTGATAACTTGCAACGGGTTGAGGCGACCACACATTGATGAATTCCATTGATCATGAGGCACCCGAAAAGTCATCCAAACCACTCTTGCAGTGTATTCAGGAAGCCCCCGGCAAGTTGTACTCATTTGGCGAGTTATACTTCAAAGCACTTGATAACTGGTACTTGAAGATCACTACTCATACTGTGGAGTAGACTCTAGAGTACTTTCAAATAAGTACTCAGAGATTTGAAATCACTACTCGCCTTGTGGAGTAGACTCTGTAGTACTTTCAAATAAGTACTCAGAGATTTGAAGTTACTACTCGCCTTGTGGAGTAGACTCTGTAGTACTTTCAAATGAGTACTCAGAGATTTGAAGTTACTACTCGCCTTGTGGAGTAGACTCTGTAGTACTTTCAAATGAGTACTCAGAGATTTGAAGTTACTACTCGCCTTGTGGAGTAGACTCTGTAGTACTTTCAAATAAGTACTTAGAGGTTTGAAGTTACTACTCGCCTTGTGGAGTAGACTCTATAGTACTTTCAAATAAGTACTCAGAGATTTTGAAATCACTACTCTTATTATGGAGTAGACTCTGTAGTACTTTCAAATAAGTACTCAGAGATTTTGAAAACACTACTCTTACTATGGAGTAGACTCTGTAGTACTTTCAAACAAGTACTCAAAGATTTGAAATCACTACTCTTCTTGCCGAGTAGACTCTGTAGTACTTTCAAATAAGTACTCAAAGATTTGAAATTACCACTTGTGGGTAGTTGCTTTATAAGGCTAGCCGGCCTCTACAGGTGTTCAGCCTGGTCTTAGTTACATCTAAGTACTCAGGGATCCTGGAAAGTAGTCATGTGATCTACTCTTCGGATTTTGACCGATATAGACTTTGTTGAATCAACAAGTATCAAAGGGAACTCCAGAACTTCTGCACGAGTGTAGTTGACGCACATGCGCCACTCGTTGTTGTTCTTCTTTCTCACCAAGACTGGATTTGCCAACCAGTCGGGTGGAAGACTTCCTTGATGAATCTTGCGGCGAGTAGTTTCGCCAGCTCCTTCTTGATCGTCTCTCGCTTGTCGGTTGCGAACCGTTGCAACCGTTGCCTCTTGGGTGTAGCTTTGGGATCGACGTTAAGGCTGTGCTCGATCAGGTTTCTTGGCACTCCTGGCATATCTGCAGGTTTCCACGCAAAGATGTCGCGGTTGGCTTGCAGAATCCTGACGAGCTCGCCTTCCTATTTCGGGGATAAGCCAGCCCCGATCTTGGAGGTCTTCAACTGGTCTCCTTCCAGTAGTGGTGCGTCCTTGGTCACCATATCTTCAGAGATAGCCGCCTTGTGTGGTCCGAGTTCCTTGCTGGAGATCTCGTACAACTTTGGAAGGTGTCCATAGCGAGCGAGTAAATTTGGTACTATAAATAAACAGCTATGATTTTCTATATTCTCACAGATAATGTGATTCCATTCCACGCACTTCCTTTATCATACTGCAAATAAAAATGGGAGGAGATCACCAAGAATCTTAATGCACAAAGTAAGAAACTAATATTAGGCAGGTTATCTTTCGATTGGATAATCAATGGAAATATATTTGAATTTCGTATGCGTGTCCATAGCGAGCGAGGATTTTTGGTACTATAAATAAACAGCTAAATGGCGTCTGATCCACCACAACAAAATGGCGTCGTCTGGCAACGAGTCTGATCCCCATGGGAGTGACAATGAAGACCGTGTTTCGTCAACCGATCAAAGCCATGACAACATGGATGATTGGCTTATAGAAGACGATGATGGCTGCCAGCAAGTTGACGGTGACGATGAATGGCAGCCAGAAGAAGAAGGAGAAGAGGAGGAGGAAGAGGACAACGACGAGGACTGGGGCGAGGAAGAAAATCTGGATGCTACTGAGGCATCGAACGAGAATCAGTACGACGCGAATGGAGAAGAGGAAGAGGAGCGGGAGAGGAAGAGGATGGTGATTGGCAGCCAGAAGAGGATGGCAAAGGGAATAGCACTGACTCGGAAGAAGATGAGGAGGAAGAGGAGAGACCACGTAAAAAGTACAGGTTTCGTCAAGCTGGTGACCAAGAGATGTCCGAAGCAGTGCATCAAGAGGACGCCATTGACAGCAAGTCCGACACGATCTCGGAGGAGTCCGCTGGTGACACTCTCAACTCGAAGAAGTCAACCGATGAGGAGACTACCGAACATGAAGATTGAACCAAGATAGCTGTTTACTGCTCCTTGATGGAGTCACCTTCAATAAGAGTCCCCTATGTTACGCATCCATTCCAATATGAGTGAGTAACAAAATTCTTCATGTTTTTAAGTTATATAGATCAGCGTCAATCATGCAAAACAATATGAGTGAGTACATTACAACTTGTTTTTTTATTCAACAGTGTGCTTGGTCGCTAACAATCTTAGTACAATCACTTTCATCAAACCTGGATCATACCCTTCGCTGTCAGCAATCGAAGGTGGTTAATATGTAGACGAGTTATATTTATGTTACTTTATTCCGTGCTAACCTTCATACTGTGTATAACTTGTTTTTTCAGAGATTAGAAACGCTATACGCACTGACTATATGATCCATGAGAGCATCAAACTTGACTTCGCCACACGAATGGAACATCTCAAAACAATCTCCAGTAAACCAATTCCAGAGTTCCAAGGCATCCCCGATAGTTATTCCCCAATGTACTTGTATGATTGCATATTCCACGATTCAAGCCTCCCGAAGCCAAAAGTTACAAAAGAAGTTTTAGAACAAGTCTTCATGTACTTCATATGAGCTGTCCTTTATATTTGAGTGAGTTCGAGCTGAATGGAGAAATAGCATACTTTGTTTCTTTTAAAATCAGAGTCTTTAATTCTGTGTTCTTTTTAACACGTGCCTGTGGCACGTGTATCCCTACTAGTATAGGTAAAAAAACATTTATAATCATCAAATTGGTAAAAAAAAGTATGAGGAACGAAAGAGATGACCAGTTGCTCATGGAAGATATCTGATTACCACAGCTGCCAGAAATGCATGATCCACCAAAAAAGCCAAAAAAGTGGACCAATGCCACCATAAAACTTTGAACTCAAAATAGCCACATCCTGCCTGCTAATTCATGTATTAGCACAACTCACCGAACTTGCAGGAGAGTGCAGCAAATTTGATCGCTCATTCGCCATAGGCATTTTATCAAACGCCTTGCAAGCAACAAATTGTCATGCTGGAGGAGTCAGAATTAACAAATTGTCAAGCCAGAGGAGCGGAATGACTGATAAATATGCATGCATAGAGAGCAACAGCGGGGGATTGGATCGAGTGAGGAGCAGGTCGGACCTTGCTTTGCTAGAAAAATTAAAAAATAGATGAAATAAAAAACCAACCACGACGATAACAAGTAATTCTAACCGGCGCGGCGGTAGCGCGCCGCCCTTCCTAGTTGCTATTACATCAGCTTCCTAGAGTCCTCAGGGCGATGGTGTGCTCCTCTTAGGGGGTTGCTATTAATATACCTAATTTAGTAAGAATAATATACCTAATTTAGTGAAGAAGTGATGCGTATGTATGATGGTAACAAGAGGCTATGCATGTAGCAAGAGTCCTTAGGTTCGGATCCTAGGAAACGCATGAGTGCGTCGCATGTATATGCCTCCTAAAAATGGCTCTTTGTTCTGCCATCAATGGGCACCAAAGCATATCAATAAAAGCATAAAGAAATAGCAATACAACTATCAATTTGCTAAGAATAAATTCATTTGTGAATTGTGATAACCCAATGCATAATTGCCTAACCCACTGAGAATAAATTCATTTGTCATAGCCCAATGCATAAAAATGTCTAGGCCTGTGAGAATAAATTCATTTGTGATAATCCAACGCATAAAGGGCAAGGTATACCTTAGAGAATAAATTCATTTGTGGTAATCCAACGCATAAAGGGCAAGCTAGACCTTAGGCCCCCTTTGAATCCAGCGACTAAATTTGGATCCATGGACTAAATTTTAGTCCTATCACGTCAGATGTTGATACTAATTAGGAGTAATACTGTAATAGGCTAATTACAAGACTAATTACATTGATGAAGGGTAATTCACGAGACGAACCATTAATCCTAATTAGTTCATAATATACCCATGTGATGCTACAGTATATATTTGCTAATTATGGATTAATTAGGACTAGCCGTAAACCTGTGCATGCGCACGGGCTAACCATATACTACACATATATGCCAGAATTACTAAAAGAAATACTACACTTTTATTTCATTTATTAAGCATAAGTGAACAAAATACTCCCTGCACGGGTTAGCCTTTTTTTGAGTGATGGATACAAACAAATATTTTAAGTATTTTGGTCTTATGATATTTAAACTTAGTATGTTGTTAGAGAAGTCTTTCTACCATTGTAATTGTTGAATATATAAGAGGCAAATGTTACCGAACAAATATAGAACTTTTCGTCATCCTATCTATTTAAATTATCAAATTTTGAATTATTTGACTCAGCTAAGTTTAATTCCGTAAAGCGCGTCTGCTCCGATTGATTTGCTGCTTCTTTGTGTGCCTCGTAGGTTGGATGCTTTCACTCCATATTGTCAATCAAAGACACTAATGTAATGATCAATAAATATTAAACTATCACATTCAATTGTGCAACATAAGAATCCGAGATAACTGAATGCATACCTTCTAACTGGGCTGTCATTGCTTGGGCATGGCCATCATGCTACTGGCGAAGTAACAGCTACTAACTGACCAACCTCTGGTCGTCACTACTGCCAACGGAAACACATTGGCTTGCAACTTCCTTCTAGCGTTGCTACCCAGCTGACTTTGTTCTAGCTGTTGCTAACTTGACATCCTCAACATCGTCATTGCACTGTTAATGATGATTGTAACATGGTGCTCTAGTTGCCAGCAGTACTTTCTCGACCTACCACCATCAGCCCTAAATCATTAGACTCGAGGACTTAAATCTGCAGTCAATGACTGTATCATGAACTTCAGGCAATGGTGACAATGTCATAGATTCATTCATATGTATGGTCTATCTCACAAACTGAAGCAGGCAAACAGCATGTACTTAGGTACCTACAATTTAGGGCATATGTGCAGACGAAGCGACCGATTATGTCGGGCTTTGGTGTGCGCGGTGATGACGGCCCTGTTTGCCTCACACTGCCTTGGTGCTAGAACTCTGATCCTTGATCTCTATGATTGAATTTTCGGACGGTAGAAACAGGACATCAATGTCAAACCAGATTGAAAACTAATTGCATAAATGAAAGCTTAGTTTTGTAAATAGCCTTTGTTCAATCTATGTATACCTATACTAATCACAGACACTCTAGAAATTCTCACGTTAATATCAGACCCTCGATTTCTGTTTTTTTTCTCGAACTACGCAGGAGAGCTGCGTGTCATTTCATTAAGGTAGAAAAAAGGCAAGATTGCCCACACAAGTACAAGAACAAAAATCTCACAAAACCCACATACAACACACACTTAACCGGAAAACCGTATCAGACCCTCGATTTCTCATAGGGCCAAATATTAACAGTTTAGATCATCATGTCCTCTCTCATCCCTCGTTCTCACGTCTTCTTGAATATTACCACTATATTGTTTTGTTACGAATAGGAACGAAACCTCTCCCTCCAAGATGTTCCTATATTAAGTTGTTTTTTAAGTAGGAAAGAAACTTTCTTCCCGTGCAAATAAAAGAGTTACAATCAATATATGTCTATTATTCCGAAGATGAAGATCGCATGCATGAGCGCGCCATATAGGAGCAGCGGTTTGTGACGGTGGTGCAGTAATGGGGCACCTCTACTTGCTCTTTTGTTGGGGACAAGGTAATTATGCAAACATTGCATAGATCACGGCCTTATATTGCCGTCAGAGGTTGCAGCTGCGGATGTTCTTTACTTACAGCCTACCTGGCCATCACCGGTCTATTATATCAAAGTCCATGTTCATGCTGAAACCAGACGTACACAGGGCATAATAAGAAGGGAGCATATCATGTGTAAACCAACCTGTCCGTGCAAACTGTAAAAACTTAAATCTAGGTCACACGATGTTGATCCAAGGGGGGCACACAAAGGAAGTTGGAAGGGCGATTTGCAAAATAACTGGGAAGGTGGGAGGAGGGATTTGCAAAATAACAGGAAAAGTGAGAACTGGGAGGGAGGATTGCATAGAGAGATTGATTTGCCCTTGATACGGTGCCTAATAAGAATCATGGATTCATGGACGCCTGCCTCTTTGGCATCCCGTCCGGTTTGGTGTGGTTACAGTGGCAGTTCAAGATTAGCAATCCGGTAAAAGCTATCCATGCATCAGAAATTTGCATCATCCTCATCCCAATGGCCACTACAGAAGAATGACCTATCCGCCAACCACATAAACAGCGGTCATTTTTGGACCCGGTGCTAATGAGGCTTTAGCACCGGGTTCAAAGGATATGAGCCTGAAAGAGA
This sequence comes from Urochloa ruziziensis, assembly GCA_015476505.1. Classification (NCBI taxonomy): domain Eukaryota; kingdom Viridiplantae; phylum Streptophyta; class Magnoliopsida; order Poales; family Poaceae; genus Urochloa; species Urochloa ruziziensis. Next base: position 44,540,377 of record CM027121.1, on the reverse strand, counting down.
AGGTGGGAAGGTTTTAGCACCGGATGATGGTAAAATCTGGTGTTAAAAGATACCCATTAGCACCGGATGCAACCACCAACCGGTGCTAAATACACTCGGGCACATTAGTACCGGTTGGTGGCTACACCCGGTGCTAATAGGTGGGTTTTAGCACCGGTTGCAAACTTCCACCGGTGCAAAAGTAGCAGCGGGCGGCATGCAGAGCGTGGAGCAGGCACGCGGTAGCAGAGGCAGCCCCCCTCCTCCCTTTTCCTTCTCTCTCCTTCCTCTCTTCTTCTTTTCTTCTTAACCTTATCTCTTTCTCTCCTTAGCCTTATCTCTTCTTTTCTTTTCTCTTTCTCTTCTCACCTTTTTCTTCTCTCAGTTGCAGATGGGGCGTGAGACCTCGGGTGGGCGGCACTCTGGCCAGGCGCGCGACGCGAGGCGGGAGGCATGCGGCGGGAGGCTAGGGGCGCGCGGCGCTCCTGCCAGGGTAGGCGGGCGCGCGGCGCTCCACACAGGCCAGGCGAGCACGCGACACGGCACGTGGACTAGGCGGCCGCACGCGCGAGGTCAGCGACGCGCCGGCCGGCGGCGCAACGTGGTGGACTGCCTCAGCATTTTTTCCTTCGCTAGATGGTTCTCAATCTTTTTCTTTTTTGAATATTGTTTGAATGTTGTAATTTTAGGTCAAATGTTATAATCTAAAACAAGTTTTTCTACTCCTCATCTCTTACTTCCTCTAATTTTTCTTTCCACCATTTTCTTCTTCCTTTTCTGTTGTTGAAGAACAAGAACAAGTTCTTCAAGAACAGCAAGAAAAGGTGCAGCGGTGGGAAGGAAAGAGAGGAGAGAAGGAAATGAGGAGTAGGAAAAACATTTAATTTTTTTGGCGCGCAAAACCTTTAGCACCGGGTGATAGTTTCAACCGGTGATAAAAGATGACTTCAGCACCAGGTATTTGACCCCGTGGTAAAGATTGAACCTTTTAGCACCGGAAAATTAGCGCCGGTTGGGAAACTGGTGTTAAAGGGGGTTTCCTAACCGGTGCTAATAGCGTTTTGTCTAGTAGTGGGCTTTGCTAAGGGATGCTTGACGTTGCAGACCTGCAGTAATGGCGGCACGGCAAAGCGCCAACCTGTCCAAGATAAGGCCAGACTGCCAGAGTATGGAGGAGCCGGCCCGGCTGCCTTCTTTTCCTAGAACTAGCCTGAATACAACAAGATTACTACATTGCTGATTTGATCACAATCTTTCTCTATTAACTTACATATGGGTATAAGAAGGGACAAAAGCAATCAGTGACAAAAATATGATTGTAGCAGACTGCAATTTGAATCATGGAGATTAAACTGTATTCAAAGGATCACAGTTAACAAGGGTACGATGCTATAGTCAGCCACAAAAGCGGTACATGCTGCTGCCAAACCTGCACATATATTTTACAACATCCGATGTGTGCACCAACTTGGTTTGTGGAGGCGCTGGATCGTTTGCATCAGAATTTACAAATTTTTTTCTGCTGTGTTATCTTTATCTAAACTCTAGACCAAGGGACATAAGCTGTATATATGCATTCGAGACAACAAGAAACTCTGAAGAGATAATGGGAAACATTTAAGTACATATGCATGTTCTATTCCAGACATCATAGCAATAGATGATATGCACCACCTATTACAAACTAGCCCGTGCGAAAGCACGGGTTTACTGCCAGTACTTCTAATTAGTATCCAAACGTCCGATGTGATAGGGACAAAGTTTAGTATCTAAATTCAAACACCCCCTTAATAGGGCTGCCATAAGAAACCTCCTCTCGGCCATGACATGACAATATTAAGTCCTCTAATGGAAGCTTACAAGACCAGCGCTTGCTTGGCGCTAGCACACTGCTTTTTGCACCGTTACGAATAAATTATTATTTTCGCTGCCGGCGTTGCTATCCGTTGGAGGAGGCCTACATGCCTCGAACTCATCCGGACTGATCATGACGATTCCAAATATTTGCCAACGGAATATATACTGTCACTGTAGTGTGCAACTTTGGTGATGGCGTATCCTCTAAGCAAAAGATTCGGATGTGCCTTGCTTGGCATTTGCATTATCCAAATATATGCCAGCATAAACATGATGGCGCTATATATATATAGCTTCCATGCGAATTGAAAGTTGTATCATTTTTCCTTCAGTTATTTTCTCTAGTAGCTTGCACATTTTTCCTTATGGACAGGGGGGTGACGCCGGAATCAGGTCGTATTGAACGGGAGCAGCTAAGACCCGGCGATCATATCTACACCTGGCGCACAGAAAAAATATTTGGTCACAAAATACGTCTCTATGCACATCATGGTAAGACCAATCATTTTATTAATTAGTATCATGCACTTTATTAATAGAAGAAGCGCACATTTGTTAGGAGGGTGAGATGAAGTTAGGCCATAGAATAAAATGAGCTGTCACCTAGGATAGATGATGTTCTGGCAAAAGAGTAAATTAAAAAAGAGAAAAAAAAACTGGGTCTTACATGAGACATATGGTTTCTACACACCATCCAAAACATAAGGAGAGGTGGATATTACTAAATTAAGGTGTGGAATCGTGGTGTTTGCATTAGGCCAGTCTCAATGGAGGTATCATAAAGAGTTTCATGGTATTAAATTCTATGTCATATCACTAGTTTTTTATGTGGTGAGGAGAGAGAATGAGACAGTTTCATGGGTTGAGAGGAGAGTTTCATCCCTATGAAACTTCACTGGCACAGTTACCTAGTTTCCTATCTAATTAACTGTGTCCATGAAACTTTCACTGAGATCAGAATGACCTTAGAAGGGTAGTGTGTAATATACTAGTTTCTTGATGATATAGACCTTATGAAAACTACTACTAGTGTCTTGGGTCGGAAATGGCCTTAGTTTATTTTTATCCTAAGTGCACAATTCTGAGGAATGTTGGCGTCACACTCCATATGTTCCAAAAACAAGTCATTCCATTATTCAAAATTTATTTCACAAAATAAGTCAATATACCTAATTTGGAATGTTTGCATGTACATGTAATATTAATCATGCAACCGTTAGTTAGCACCAAATATGACTGAAAAATAGAGACAATCAAGGTTACTTTACTTTCTTGCTGTCTTAAACTTTTTGTTTTTTTGGACGGAGGGAGTAGCAATTTTGCTCTCTGGCGTTGTTTTGCTAGTCATTTTTGGGTCCACGACCTAGTTAAGTTAATTAATTGTTTTGTCTGTAGTAGTATATCTGAATGGGCGGGATACCAATCTTTCTTAACGCTGGCTAAATTATTTCTTCATTTCCATTCAATTAATCAATCAATTAGCATCATAGGCTACGTATATATTACTCAGTAATTTGAGTGTACAGGAATCTACGAAAGCGACGTGAAGGTCATCCAGCTCACCTGGACCAGGGTGCAAGTGCAACACACCGTTGCTACAGCGAACCCTGCCCCAGGTGCGGTGCAGCTCAGCCTAGGGGGCTCCTTGCCAAAAAAACGCTGCCCCAGGTGCGGTGGAGCTAAGCGTCAAGGCGACCTCGTCATCAGCTGCCTTGACTGCTTCCTGGGAACGGGAAGGGAAAAAGATGAACTTTGCCTCTTCGCCTACGGAGTGTCCAAGGAGTTCTATGACAAGAGCCATCGTATTTTTCGGCGGCCCACCTGCTCCATGGAAGCTGAAGACCCCGCCGAGAAGGTCTTGCGCCGGGCCAACGACCTGCTCGACAACGGCGGCACCCGTACCCACTACAACATTCTGCACAATAACTGCTTCCACTTAGCCTTTTACTGCAAGACAGGGACAGATTATCATCATCCAGTCGCCTTAGGAGTGGAAATTTCAACGGGCACTTGGGAAGAAATACTGAATGAACCTCGATCATATGGAGTGGCGGTCAAAACGGCTTTACAGATGCAGGCACAGTGACCCCCCATCCCAACAGGGGCGGGCTGACATTTGGTCCATGTGTCCGTGCCATATTATGTACTCCATCTCTACGTAGACAATAAAACGGGCACTTTTATGATATAATATATTCCTAAATAGACAATAAAATGGGCACTTGTATAGTGAGTTGCTTAATAGTATTTGGTTGTGTGTAACCTGTTTAATGTATGCATGCATGCATCTGTGATACGAGTATAAATAAGACTCTTCTGTGCTACTAGGATTTTGTTGCAAGCTCAAACTGATATGACACCACATACATCAACTCGCAATAATATGATAAGCACTCAGCTTTTTATACGTAACTGTAATCGAGATCATTTGGAGAAGTAAGTCATACACCTTGATCAAGAATGTACAAGTGTGTGGATGGTGGGTATGGATACCATGGGTATTTTGAAGTCCTTTTCGAATGATTCTTTTCTCTCCTTGTTTCTTTCTTTTTGGAGACTTAGGCTATCTCTCATTTTTATTTGACATCCCTTTTGAGCATGTGGCATACCTTCTATGGCCATGCATCTTTTATTATGATTATTATTATTCTTATAGCCCAAACCTTGGATAGAGAGAACATAAAAACATCGTGGAGCTTTTGTATGGCGGAATGGATGAAATGATTGATGCATAACTTCTGTATAGAAGTGTACCATGTATGGTGTATGTCGGTGTATTTGATTCTTGATCATGGGAGTATGACAAACTTCTCTCTATGGGTCACAACAATTTGACAAAGCTCAATGAGAGAACAAGTAGCACATGTAGAGGCTATAACATACGATCAACATATGGCCTTGGATAGAAATTATCATAATTGGGGAACTTATTATTTTCGAATTTTTGAAAAAAAATACTCCGGATATCAAGCATAACATAAACAAGATCATAGCGCTCTACTCTGCCCTATCACAGCTCACAGCAACCTAGGCATGGATCATGCTAAGCTACCCACAAGTTTCAAGCTAAGGTTTGATCAAACAAGCCAATAAACTCAAGACTTAGGCAGGATATTAAGTTATATAAAGGCATATGAGAAGAATAAACAGAGCAACTATTCATCATTTTAACAATGAAGGGTTAAACATTCTAACCTCGCATAGGAAAGCAGTAAATCTTTTTTGTCTTTTTAGTTTTTCTATTTTTCTATCATGCAAGGTTCTGAAAGCAATAAAGATACAAGTTACCTCTTCTGTCGATGTGCTCCCCCAAACAGGTAGGCCCTCATCTGCTCATGATGAAGCTGTGGTTCCAGTGCGTGCTGGTGGACGGCCTCCTCCAAGTCACCGGTGCGCACAGTGAGCTCGCCCAGCTGCTAAGCCAGAGCATCGTGGTCCCGAGTGGAAGTCGAGCTGCAGGTCCTCATTGTTAGGCAAGCACCAGAGTTGGAACTAGTGGTCCTCTCCCTGCGACTCGGCTGTCTCCAAGCCTCTGCCGATGCATCCTACCACGCCAAACTCCCGACCTCGTACGGGTGAGGTGGCTGGTCCCATCCTGGCACATACCCAGGTGCAACTCTGGGCATGTAACCGGGCATGACATTGCCCTCGTATCCTGTAGAGGGCCCGGGGAACGGAGTCTATGGCGAAGGCTGAGGCTACGGTGTCAGTGTCGGCTATTGTGCGGCTACTCTTCTCGTCGCACAATATTGTCCGCGTCTGCTACAGCAGTCGGCCAGTAGAAACCAGACCGGAAAGCTTTACCAACAATGGTTCTAGCCCCGACGTGGTTACCACAGATGCCTTTGTGTATGTCTGTCAAGAGCTCAATACCCTCCGAGCGACTCACGCATTTCTGGAGAATTTGAGAGGCTCCGGATCGACGATACAACTTTTCTCCAATGATGACGTAGTTTTTACTGCGCCGCACGATTTGCTCGTGGAGCGATTTCAGATCTTTTCCATCTCCTGCGACCTCTGAGGGCAATATGCCACTGTTAAGATAGTCGAGGATTTCACTCCTCCAGTCCAACGCTTCGTCTACCACTAATGTGGCTGACTCTGGGGATTCTCCGACTGGTTGCTCCATGGCAGTGCCATCCGGGTTCATCTTAATAGATGGTTTAATAAGATCTTGGATGAAAACTCCGGGTGGAACGCCTTCACGGGTGGACCCCATCTTGGCAAGTGCATCAGCTGCCTTATTATAGTCACGTACCACGTGATGGAACTCTAAGCCATAGAATTTCCCTTCCAATTTTCGTATTTCCTCGCAGTAAGCGTCCATCTTCTCATTGGACCTTGACCAATCCTTATTTACCTGGTTTATGACCAGGGCAGAGTCCCCGCGAACCATCAGGCGTTTGATGCCCAAAGATACGACGATGCGGAGACCGTGCAAGGCTGCTTCGTACTCGGCTGCATTGTTAGATACTGGGAACATGATTTGTAGAACGTATTTTAGTTCCTGTCCACTTGGGGAAATCAGGAGTACGCCTGCGCCGCCTCCTTTGATCTGGAGGGAGCTGTCAAAATACATCTCTCAGTACTCGACTTTCTCGTTATCAGCCGGAGCTTGGTTCTCTGTCCAGTCTGCTACGAAGTCGGCCAAAACCTGAGACTTGATAGCAGTACGTGGAACGAAGTTTATCTGGTGAGCGGCCAGTTCAATTGACCATTTGACGATTCGGCCACTTGCGTCTCGGTTATGGAGTATTTCCCCTAGAGGACTTCAGCATACTACCGAGATTGAATGGGCCTCAAAATAATGTTTCAGCTTTCTTGCTGAGATGAGAACTCCGTAGAGTAACTTCTGCACATGGGAGTAGCGGATCTTGGACTCCGTCAGGACCTCGCTGACGAAGTAGACTGGTCGTTGGACTCCATATGCGTGCCCTTCTTCAGGACGTTCGACCACTAGTACCGTGCTAACCACTCGGGGGTAGCAGAGATGTAGAGGTATAGTTGTTCCCTTGGTTGAGGTAGGACGAGGATGGGCGGCTTCTGCAAGTACTCTTTGAGTTCCTGGAAGGACTGTTTCGCCTCGTCATACCACACGAAATTGTCCTGCTTCTTGAGTAGTTTAAAAAATGGCAATCCGCGGACGCCGAGCCGTGATATGAAACGACCGAGCGCTGCCATGCATCCAGTAAGCTTCTGCACATCCTTCTGATTAGTTGGTGGCAACATCTTGGTGATGGCCGTGATCTTCTCGCGGTTTGCCTCAATGCCGCGGTTGCTGACCATGAAGCCGAGTAGTTTTCCTGACGGGACTCCAAAGACATACTTTTTCGGGTTGAGTTTCCATCGGAATGCACGTAGTCGTTCGAAGACCTTTGTCAGGTTCTCTATCATGTCCTCGGGGTTCATGATCTTAACCACGATGTCATCGATGTAGGCCTCTACTATGTCTGGAATTAGTTTATCCAGACATGCTTGGATGGTCCTCTGGTAGGTCGCGCCTGCATTTTTCAGACTGAAGGCCATTGTATTGAAACAATAGGCGCCAAACGGCGTGATAAACGCGATTTTTATCTGGTCTTCCAGTTTTAGGCCTATCTGGTGATAGCCTGAGTAGCAATCGAGAAAACATAGCAGGGCGGAGCCTGCCGTGGAATCAACGACTTGATCGATGCAGGGGGGGGGGGAACGAAGGGGTCTTCAGGGCAAGCTTTGTTGAGATCTGTATAGTCAACGCACATTCTCCATTCATTCTTATTTTTCTTCCTTACAAGAACTGGATTGGCTAACCAGTCGGGGTGAAACACCTCCTAAATAAACGATGTTATCCTAAACGCTAAACGGTAAACAGTCGGTCACCCTTTGATTAGCGTTTAGTCCATTTAAACGGCCTAAACGGTTTTGCATAGTAACACTAAAATATACATATTTGTGTACATAAAAGTCAAACTTGCTAGAAGTTCTATATATTTGCACATCTAAAAAGTAAGTATTCTACCAAATAATATTTTTGGGAGAAATTTATATCCTACAACACTTCGTATACTTACGATTTTAATTACTTCGGAGTTAATTATGGTAGTTGTAATCATCCTATTGACTAAATTATGAATTTAATGGTCATTTAACTTATGTAATCATGATTAACTCGAGTGCGTTTAGACGGTTTAGATGATTTTAAACGGTTTAAACGGGTTTAAACGGTCCAATAGTTTAATCCACCGTTTAGGGCCTAAACGACACAGTCGACCTCTGTTCACCGTTTAAACGGTGTTTAAATGGACTAAACGGCAGCTAACAGCTTTGTAATTTCTACCCTAATCGCCTCCTTGCGGTCCTGCGCGAATCGACGAAGCCTCTGCTTGATCGGTTTGGCAGTCGGATTGACCTTCAAGGAGTGCTCGGCAAGTTCCCTTGGGACACCTGGCATATCGGATGGTTTCCACGCGAATATGTCGGCGTTTTCCCTCAGGAATCTGATGAGCACTTCTTCCTATTTGGGGTCCAGCTCGGCCCCGCTAATGGCCGCCTTCTTCGGGTCTTCAAGGTCCAGCGAGATCCTCTTGAGCTCCATCTCCTTGGTTGGCGAGATGGCTTCTTTCGCGGGTTTTTTGGCGGGGATCTCCAGAGAGTCCTTGTCCACCTCCTGCGATGCAGCCAACACTTGCGTCATGCGCTTCGACATATCCAAGGCAGCTGCCGCGTTGAGGGTCTCCTGTTCGCAAGTGTAAGCGACTCGGATGTCCCCCAAGACGGTGATTACGCCCTTGGGTCCTGGCATCTTCACCTGCAAGTAAACGTAATGAGGGATCGCCATGAACCTGGCGAGCGCCGGCCTCCCGAGGATGGCATGATATGCGGTCTCGAAGTTGGCCACGGTGAACTGCATGTGCTCGGTCCTGTAGTTGTTCCGGTCTCCGAAGGTAACGGGCAACGTGATATGCCCGAGTGGTTCTGCCTCCTCTCCCGGTATCAGACCGTAGAACGAGGATTGGGGAGATGCAGGTCGAGAGTGGTTAGGCCGAGTTTCTTCAATGTGTTAGCAAAGAGGATGTTCTGGCCACTGCCACCGTCAACTAGCACCTTGGTGAGCTGAACGTTGCGGATCGTCGGAGCTACTACCAAGGCGTGGGACCCGGGCTTCGGTATGAAGTGCGGGTGATCTTCCCGAGTGAAGGTGATTGGTACTTCTGACCACTTAAGGTACTCAGGTACCGGTGGCTCCCTGGCGTGCATGACCTGTCGGTTGGTGAGCTTCTGCTGGCGCTTCGTCTCAAAACCTTCCGGTCCTCCGTAGATCATACGGACCACTCGGTCAGCCTCCTGAAACTCGTCGGCAGCTTCGTCATTTCGCCTGTCGTCTCTTGGGGAACTATCGTTCCTCCTTTTATAGGGAGGGCCTCTGTTGCCCCCTGTGAAAGCTTGCTTCAACCCGTAGCACTCTCGTGCCGAGTGCTTGTGGTGCTTGTGGTACGGACATTGCTCATCGAGCATGCGCTGGAAATCTTCTGGAGTTATCCGGCCTCTGGGCCGATCCAGAGTGGTCGCCCTCGCTCTTCTTTTTGCGGCGGTGACTGTCACTGCGACGATGATCATCACGTCGTTCTTCGTCCTCGCGGCGGTCACGCTTGCGGGTTGTCTTATTCTCTTCCTCCCAATGGTTCTTGATCTCGTTGAGTTGTTCTTTCTCCGCGATCTCTACGTCCGCCCACGTACTAGCGACCCGGAACATGTCATTGACAGTCGCGGGCGGCTTTCGTGTCCACTTGTGGATCAGTCTTCCATCGGAGATGCCGTTTTGGAAAGCGGTCATCACCTCCAGGTCTGTCACGTCCGTGATGGAGTTACGCTTCTCCGAGAACCTGTGTACGAAGTCGTGCAGGGACTCGTTCTTGCGCTGTCGTACTTGGCCGAGGAGCCGCTTGCTCCCGGGCCTCTCCCAAGTTCCGAGGTAGTTACCGATGAAGAGCTCGGTGAGTTGGTCCCAGTTATCAATGGAGTTCCGAGGGAGTCCTGCTAGCCAGTTGCGACAATCTTTGGTCAGCATGATGGGGAGGTAGTTCACCATCACGTCTTCGTCGCCGCCAGCAGCTTGTACGGCGCTGTAGTAGATCTGAAGCCACTGGGATGGATCAGATTTCTCGTCGTACTTGTCGATGTCCGATAGCTTGAAGCTCCTAGGCCAAGTCACGCTTCTCAAGCGCTCAGTGAACGACTGGAATCCGCCGATCCGATCTCTGGGGCGGGAACCACTCGGACCCGAGCCATCCGTTGTCCTTGGGGGAGTGCGCTCCCTTCTGCGATCCCGATCCCTGGGTGGAGAACGGGTCCTCCGAAAGGTCCGAGTCTTGGGAGAAGATCGGTCCCGTCGGTAGGTTCTGCCGCGCGGTGGAGTCTGCTCCCTTTGCGGGGTCGGCTGCCTTCGTGAGGGAGTTGCTCGTCTTCGCGACGGAGCCGGCCGTCGAGGTGGAGTACGACCGCCGTTGTTGCCGCGTCTTGGGCTACCGGAGAGATCGGAGTAATCGGTATACTCTGACTCCGTCGACTAGCTGTTCCGGTTAGAGTTACGACGGTGATTCCCATGCTCCCGATCGTATTCCTCGCGACGTCGAGCCTCTTCACGGTCATGTTCCTCAGCGCTGCTATGGATGATGTTCCTCGCATCTCGGTCTCTGCTGATCGTGTCATGAAGATCTTCATCACGGTCCGATCCGCCGCTGGTCCGGCGTTGAATCGACCCGGGCTCAGGAGCGGCCGTACGTGATCTGTTCTGCATCTGGTGAACCTGGACGGAGGCGGCCTGCACGAAAGCCCTTACCTTATCCAGGCCTGGAGTACTAGGCGGTAGCCGACTGATCTCTTCGTCGATGGTGACGAGGTTCTGGACTGGTGTCTCGTAGACGTTGAATCCATTATACTCGAACGTGTCGTCACGCATCAGGTTCCTCTGGCTTCTCCTGTCGCGTCGGTCCCGACGACGTCGATGGTCCTCCGAGGGTGGTTCCCGAGGTTGAGCGGTGCCAGATCCTGATGCGTTGGCCCCTTGTGGTCGGTCGTCTCTGCGAGTCGCCCGATTGGCGTTGCGTCCTCGGCGCTGATCTCTGGCTTCAGGCGCCTCGTCGGCCGGGGTGAGTTCATCCTCCGACACGGGGTTAGATGGCGTCGATGGTGCTACCATGTAGCAGTATGACCCGGCTCCGGCTCTTCCTTGCGCAAGGTAATCTTCCTCGGACTCGGAAGGATCGGTTGTGGGCGTGCCGCGTTCCGAACTACTCGGAGTTGACCCTCCGGGTGATCCAAATTGCTCCGGCTCCGTAGAGGAGTCGGACGCAGTGTAACCCTCTTGCAGGTCGTCCAGGATTGAGGGTCCCCATGGGTTTGACTCGTAGGAGTTGCTCTCAGAGAGGGAATCATCCTCCTGAACGATCTCTTTCATCTTCTGCTGTTGGGTAAGCGCGCGGAAGCCGGGGGTCTGGATGGTGATGACCTCAGGGCTCGGAACGCGCGTCTGCTGAGCGTTTACGCTCTGAGATGACTCGGCGACGCGACTGTCAAGAGCCGGATCGGAACCGAGTGGTTGCTGATCCGCTTCCGACTGGTTGGTCCCCGCGTTTTGCGATGGACTCAGCGGGGCAGATACGGCGCGATCAGATGCGATCGGACTGGATTGGGCCGTGATGGCCGAAGTCGGCGCCAGAGAGAAAACCTCCGTGGCGGTTGTAGCTTCTGCCGCTTGGGGATCCGAAGCGGCGGTGGTGCTCCCGAACTAGATCTCGACTCCGCCGACGTCCAGGAGGTTGCAGCTATCCAAGATATTGACGTGGTCCATCGGGCTCACCAAATTGGTCTCGGCGATATCCCCTACCTAGCGCGCCACTGTCGGTGATATGATCTCCAACAGTCTGTCACAGGGTAGCCCACGGAAGTGATTTGTATGGAGGGAAGATCGCAAAGATCGAGAGCTAGATGGTTAGGATGGACAGACGCAAGGATTTAGACAGGTTCGGGCCGTCAACTCGATGTAATACCCTACGTCCTGTTTGGGGGTGTTGTATTGCGTGGATTGTTCTCTTGAGAGACTTCGTGTTTTTTGGAGGGGGTCCCTGCACGCCTTATATATCAGGGAGGCAGGGTTACAAGTCGGTTTGTATCCGATCCTATCTCTAAGGATCCTTTCCTTCTTTACAAAAACTCCTATTCTAATTAGAACTTCTCCTTCCGGGTCCTTCCTTCATGCGCCGGCTTGTCCCGCATGTCATCAGGTCCAGAACGGTGGGCCGGGCCGCCCCCTATCGGAGGGTTGCCAGGCCTGCTCGTGAGGTACCCGGGGACCATATTTCCCACACTACTGTTTATAGAAGTTCCACCCAGAACGCAACTTGTAATTGCCTCACGCAAGTAATTAGAGCGAGGCTTATAATACAACCAACTGCTGGTTGTAAGGATATTTTTAGCCTTCTCTTAGCCCATTCATATAATGGTTTAGCTCTTCACAATTAATGCATGGCCCACTTGTCTCTCTCACAATTTTTCTTGATTCTTACGCGTAAGCGGGTTGTAAGCTTAAGCCCACTCCTCTTCTCTTTCCTCTCTTCTGTCCTCCACCTCACCATTTAGCCAACTTACAGCCCACTACAATACTTGCTCTTAAGGGGGGCTGCATGGCTGCATGCAAGGTAGTTGCCGCTGCTTTTCCCTTTGGGACATGCAAACTTGGAGCTTGCGGCGGGAATCACTTCGATTACACTGGGTGAGACGTGGGATTTGTGTTATTTGTGGGACCTATATAGATGTCTAAAAGTTACAACGAGACTTTTTTTATGGGACAAATTTTGAATTCAAAAACGACTTGTTTTTTTGGGATGGAGGGAGGACACTATATATAAATGACAATTGTCAAATGAGAAAATGTTTAATCTTAATTCAAGTAGTTTTAATTTCAGACAAATACAGAATTGAAGTAGGTAATAATAACAAGCAACTAACGCAATATACAGTACCTCCATTCTAAATTATAGGTGGTTTTGGTCTTTCTAGGTTCATCATCTTTGTCATGCATCTAGATAAACGCTATGTCCAGATTTATAGCAAAATCTATGAACCTTAAAAAGTCAAAACAAACTTTAATTTGGAACGGAGGTAGTACATGCCTATCCACTATGTTAAGTCAAATAACTGGACATAAGAAGTTACTGAACGGGGACTTGTACACTAGTTTGCATCTGTGGATCTACATCTCTTTTTTCCATGTGCAGCCTTGAGAAGCTCAGCCAACACGAAGGGGCTGCTCACCACCAGATCCTTGTACCCTTCCGTCTCCAACACAGCATCAAGGTTTTCCGGTGACCCTCCGGCAATGAACTCGATGCACTTCTCCATGAGCCTACGGCAGTTGTGCCGCTCCGCTAGAGCCAATGTCGATGCTACCGTGCCGACATCAAGGCCGAGGGCGAGGCTGCACTCACACATCACCTTGAGCCTATCCAGCCTGTACACCTACAATTGAAGGACCAAAACGGCGACCAGAGAGGGGGGGAGTCAATGGGAGCCGATAAAAATTCTTTCCAACCGATCCGGCTATTCTCCCAAAACAACTCCGAAACCTCCGAGAGCAATCTTGCCAAGATCACGTAGCCACTGTCAAGCTACTGACCCTAGGAACAAGAAACAAGCAACGGAACTCGAATCAAACGAAACAAACACCAAAACGACCCGAAACACGACTCGATCCAACACACCCAGGGGGGGGCGGTTAAACCGGGTCAGGGGGCGGTTAAACCGCCCAGGCCTGGGAGGCTCCGGAAAAAGTCAAACCAAAAGTGGATCTCACAACCCGCTTGAGCTCTTGAGGCGAGATTTTGGTCAGATGATCTAGACCTCCAGTGGAGTGTTTTCCCAAAAGATCTCGGCCTCTAACTCAGTACAACTCCCGGAATCGCAGATCTCGCTAAGAACACCATGACCTCGAGTTCATCCCGAAAATCTCAAATCCAGAGCGATTCTCGGCGTTTGGGGGCAAAGGATCACCAGCAAAAGAGGCACAAGGCACTCATACGTGAATCCCCCAAAGAAATCCGAGCGAAAACGCCCTAGAACAAGAAGAACGAAAATCCCCCACTCATACGTGAATCCCCCAAAAATAGAAAAGGAAGAAGGAGCTCGGGAAATCAAATCATGGCACAAAGATGAGCAGCACAAACTCCATCACATAACCATGAATTCACCTATACAAAACTAAGAAAGATTCAAAGTAGTTCTAGGTGGAAGGGATGAAGGGAAAACTAGTTCTAAGGAAAACTAAAGAGATAACTAGAAGAGATAGCAGCCACCAGCCCTGGGAGGGGCTATTAGTAGTCCAAGTGGTGGTGCTCTAAAGACTAAACTACCCCTAAGTGATACATACCCCTCAGGGGCAAATTTGACATTTGATCTTCAGATATTTTCCAGCTCGGGCACCTTCCACTGCAAGCTAGCTTCCCTCCGACGCAAGCCTTGCAGTCACGCCGCGTGTCCTCCGGATCGAAGCTCCTCGACGCCGTTTTTGGGCCGGCCCAGGGGGAGGCGGTTAAACCGCCCCTAGGGGGCGGTTAAACCGCCCCTGGCAGCCACTCTGGCCTAGCCGCCCAAATTCGCCTCGTCGAGTCCTCGGTCCTTGGTTTTGAGGCCCAAACCAAGGGAAACCGTCCATCGATGATTTTGTGGCCAAATCACCAAACCCCGCGCGTAAACTTCGGTTGTTAGCCGCCACCTTGCGCCGGCTTCTCGTCCGCGTACGAGCTTCGGTTGTGAGCCGCTACCTCGCACCGAAACCACGTCCCCTTGCTCGTTCTTGCCAGCATGTGAACCGCACTTGATCCACCGGCCACCGGGTCCCTCGAACCAAGCCTACTTGTCTCTCCGCTCCTCGGAGGCCGCCATGGCTAAGACCTTTCGCGCCTGTTCTTCTCCTGCACCAATGCAATCAAGCCGCATTCTACACCTGCAATACTTGAGCCAAGGGAAACGCCAATCCACACCACGTTGTCAATCACTCATCACACAAGGAAGCGACCATCCACCGGTCCTCGGGCACACTGGGTCCTCAATCTCCCCCTTGATGAGTGCAATGACAACACACACATAGTAACCATTGAGATAAAGAAAATATAAAAGAAATCGAAAACAAGACTCAAGCAAGTGACTAAAAGCAAGAACAAGCCGAGAACAAAGTCACTCTGCAAGAGAAAGCTCCGGAAACGCCGACCCTTCAAGAAGAAGCGAAAGGGTTCAACACCATCGGCAAAAGAGCAAAAGCACAAAGCACAAATCACAAACTTTAAAACCTCCAACTCACTTTTCAGGACACTCAAAGCACTCCCCCTGCAAAGATGCAACTCCCCCTGAACAAGTGAATTTGTGCGTGTGAAAAACACTCGAAAATGGCTCAACTCTCCACAAAACTTGTGCTCTCAGCACAGGGGCGGTTAAACCGCCCAGGGGGGCGGTTAAACCGCCCCTGGCAGATGACCAAAGTTGAAAATGCCAAAATTGCACAAACCAACTCGCAACGATGCCGTTCCAACTTGAAAACCTTCCAAATATGCCCAGCAAGATATTCCAATGATCAAACTCTCAGAAACTTCGCAAATTTTCATAAAACCTCATTTTGGCAAAAACTCTTCCTTCTCACACAATTTCGACAAATTCTAGAGCAAAAAACTTTCTCAAAGATCTAGCAACATCTCCCCCTTGCAAAATGCTCCAGAAATTTTCCCCCTTGTTGACAATGCACTAATCAAGGAAAAATGTACAAAATGCAACTACAAGCTTCTCAAATATACAATGAGCAATACAAAGTGCTACAAGTTAGAGAAAAGACAAACAAGATAGTTCATCATGTCACACGGGCATTGCCATCAAGAAGGTGAAGACATATATCCAATTGACAAAGCCATGAGCAAATTTGCGTAGTTTTATCAAAAATGTCAGCACATGAGCAAAGTCCTAACCATGGATTGTTCAAGCAAAAATGAACTTCATCTCACCAAAATCATGAAAGGACAAGCATTCTTGACAAAAGATCATCATAAACGCCCAAGTTCTACCTCATGTCATGTCAAGGCACGGAGCCATGTGTTCACTTCTCATGGGAGACTTCTCCGGCAAACAACATGCAACCGCTTAGCACCCATGTGTGCAAGTGTGTGCAATGGTGAAAGCATAGAGACATGAGCATAATTTTCTGCAAATATATATTTTTCTCAACTTTCTTCTTTCATGCATAGACATCTCATTTTTCAAGTTTTTCAAGTTAAGCATGGTACATGAAATGTCTTTGCGACAGAAAGAAGCTTATGCTATATCTTGTAAATCAAATTCAAGTCATGATGCTTTACCTGCTCACATGCTCTTCGGTTGACTCATGTGTGTGCTATTCCTCGCTTTTAATCTTGTTGCCTGTGAACATATCTTTAGGACCATATGATCGTCTAAGTAGTTGAAGTTTGAGATATGGTTTGATGATATTATCTTGAGCCTCATGCCAATTGTTTTGGGAACTTGAAACCTATGCTAAGCTCCTCTTTGACATGCCAAAGTCCTACCAAAGCCATATGATGAATACCATGAAAACCTTACACACATATGCTTGCTTGTCATTGCATTGAGATTTGTCAAAATGTTGCGACCCTTGTGAGAATTCCTATCATGCTTTCATGATCAAGATTCACGTGCATGCCATATAACCCTTGCTATACTTTTACACAAGAAGTTAGTATTGTGTCATCCATCCATTCCACAAAATAAGTGCTCCATCATACGTGTGAGTCTCTCTCTTCGGTTATTGTTAAAAAAGAAGAGAGACATGGCTATTGAAAAAAAGTTGGACACATGAAGGTCCATGAAAAAAAAGAAAAAAAATGATAGTCATGTTCTCAAAAGATTTATAAACGAGAGAGACCATACAAAAGGAATTGTTTATTCCATCCACCATCCACCATACTCATGCACGTGCACATCTTGATCTGATTGTACGGTCTGATTTCTTCTTGGATCCATTCTTTGACTTCGCAATAAATGTGATGCAAGTATGCTTTATCTTCATACCCTACCTTGAGCTACACATACAGCCATATATAAAAGTAGGATGAAGAAAGGCAATCTAATGCCTTGGTGAGGATATATACACGTTGAGCGACATGAGAGAATCAAATAAGGAGCAATGCAAAGTTAAAAAGGTATCCCAAATTCACTAGCACATGGAGTGGAGAGACTAGAATCATGACCGTTCCGATCTTCAACTACCCAAGACGACATGGTAGACACTTTCAGTTCACAAGTACATGGTAAAGGTTTGGAATATCTCATACATTTGTCTCATACCCTTAGAGTCATGTTTGCCTTAGTTCTTCCTCTTTCACTCGAGGACGAACGAAGGGCAAATGTGGGGGGTGTTGTTGACGGCTGTCAAGTACCTAATTTAGGAAGTCAACTACTGCATCAAAACATCAAAAAATGACCATCAACAATGTGGTAGGAGTTATTATTAACAAGTTCCATGAGTGTCGACGAATATTTGTATGCAGGATACTTAACCATGGAAATGAAGTGGCAATGCATCAAAGTGGCACAACTAGCAAAACTCAGCCAACCAGGGGTTGCCACATCATCTTCCCACGGATCCAAGGGCCCACCAAGCTAAGTAACACACCCTCGACCAATCACGTGCAAGCACACGGATTGAAGGGCACGCAACCGGGAGCAAGAAGTACCATTTCACCCCAAGCACACCCATACCCATACATGGACACATAGGACAGCCATTGTCCAAAGGACGGTTACATAGGCGGTTTGGCTAGGTCGGCCGACCCCCTGGTTTGGTCGAACTAGGTGTGGGCCCGCTCGTCTCCAGCCGCCGCGTGTCCTCTCCTACGTGGTTCCATGGAATTTTCACTAGTGGATGCTTCAGTTATCGACCTTCAGAGGCCTATAAATACTAGAGGGGTCTCCTAATGAGACCATCACTTCCTACTTCAAGTTTGCAACTCTCTTGAGTTGAAGACCTCTCTTGCATAGGTCTAGAGCTGGCTTAGCTAGTGCTAGAGTAAGGAGAGATTGAGGGGTTGTTTAGAGAGGAGTTCCAAGTGTTGGCACTCACCTTTCTTACTTGTACCTCGGAGGATGCTGCTATATCTTAGGTAGAATAAAGTGAGCATTCCTGCATATTCTATTTAGAGTATAGTCTTGTTCTTTATTCCTTTGCTTAGTTCTAACTTGAGTGTGAGTCTAGAGTGTGTGAGTTAGAACTCCCACTCGCGGGTTCATCGTCCTGTCTTAAGACGGGTGTTGTGGTGCCATCACGGGGGCCCCAATCTGTGGCCGGATCATAGTAGAGATCGGTTGGTAAGCGTGGTGCTTAGCTACTGGTTACGTGTCGTTTGTGCATCTTATTCCATGGTTTGGTTTTGGTAGTTTGCAGGTGGTTACAGCCCTGTCTTTCCTTTGTAATCCCGCATGTCAGGATAAGTCGTAGAGCCGTTAGCCGGAGTCACTGTGGATACAGTGTAAGCCGGTGCCCGAAGCGAGTGACAAAAAGGTAGTTCTGGCTCCTCACTATGCGAACCATTCAATAGGATTACTCTGTACCCTTAGCCTCATAATAGGAGTGAATCCTTGGGCCTGTTGGCCTATATATAGAGATCACACGTTCCTTGGATTCGATACCCTTGGAATACTCTCAGGGGAGAGCTATGACAATATCTGTGCGCTTGCAGATTTTCTATGAACATTAAGAAACGTCTACGACCACTCCCCTGTCCATTCATCATCCGGGCTAATGACATAACATTGCTCCACTTGAGGTTGGAACTTGAATGTCATGTTCCTTCTCTCGATGCGGAAACGTATTACTCTAGCTCCGACATCGATCTTCGCCTTGGCATCATATAGGAAGGGTCGCCCTAAGACGAGCGGCATCTCCCTATCGCCATCCATATCTAGAACAACAAAGTCTGCAATGATTTAGGGATTCCTGATTTTCACCTAGAGATTTCTCACTATTCCTTCCGGATATCAGATCGTCGAATCAGCTAGCTGAAGCCTCATTACGGTTCGAAAAAGAGCAGGATACTCCAATTCCTCAAACTTCTTCTTGGGCATGATGTTAACACTTGCACTAAGGTCACATAAAGCTTGATTGAAGTGGCAATCATAGATTAAGCATTTGATCACCAGATAATCTGGATGTTCTCCATGCCTCATCATTGGCTTTTCCAATATATGATGAATGGGCCTACCTTCTATAATGGGAGGATGTGATCGTCTGCACTGAGCAGATATGGCACACACATTTTCATGAGAAGCCTCGAGTTGTCCCAGGATCCTCCCATTCTTAGATGAAGGAATGGAAGTGTCCAGTTGAGATACTTGAGTTTCCAACAGCTTGTTAAAATTCAATTGGCTTTTGAAAGCTGAAGAGAGACCATCAAGCTTGAAGTTAAGACTCTCTTGGGACTTCTCATTTGCGGCTAATTTCTTGTTAAATCCTTCATTAATCTTGGCCTGCCCAAGGACGAGATCCTTAAAGGATGGCTGGTTAGGAGTGAAAGAGTTACAATAACCGCCTCCTTGATAAGGGTGTTGTCAATTCCACCCTTGGCCTCCTTATGAATGGTAGTTGTTGTTCCGTTCGCGTATATCACGTCTTCCTAGGTAGCAGGGCAATAGTTCCCTGAATACCCAGCATTGCCACAGACTTCACAAGTCATGTGAGAATCCATGGGCAACACCGCGCTGGACATGACAGCCTTCTATTGAGTAATATCGTCCATTTTCTTCATGAGGATGTCCATCTGGGCTGTAAGAATATATGCTTCCTTGACGGTATGCGTACTCCTTTGACAAGGTTGGAGTCATTCATTGCTCCACCCTTGATTGGTTACCATCTTCTCAATTAAAGTCGTAGCATCTTCAGGGGTTAATGAGAAGAAAAGCACCTCCACCAGCGGCATCAACATGAGCTCGGGATGTCGGAGTCAACTCGTTATAGAAATTTTGAAGAATAAGCCAATTACCCATTCCGTGATGATGATAGGCCAGGATATACTCGTGAAGCCATTCCTATGCCTTGAGAATAGATTTTGATGCTGCTTGCTGGAAACTCAAAATACTTCCACGAAGGGCATTAGCTTTACCCAACGGAAAGAACTCTGTAAGGAACACAACGGCACAGTTCTCCCACGTATCAACCTTTGCACGGTTCGCATAAAACCACTATTTTGCCCTCCCAAGTAGGCAAGTAGAGACAATGGAAACAGGCGAAGACGGATAGCATCTTCACTCACCCATCTTATGGTGAAGGTGTTGCACAACTCTTGAAACTGTTATAGATGGGCGCTTGCGTCCTCATTGGCCTTGCCACAAAATGGGCTAGCCTATACCATCGTAATTAGACCCGTCTTGATCTCAAAATTTCCATTCTGAACATCCATCTGCTCTTGAAACTGTTGCGGATGGGCGCTTGCATCCTCATTGGCCTTGCCACAAAATGGGCTAGCCTTTACCATCGTGATTAGACCCGTCTTGATCTCCATGTTCATGTTCCCAACGTCCACTACAGGGCCTTTTGGCACCGGATAGGTAGAAGGGATGAGTACTCGTTGAGAGTCTTCCAAGCCATTGGAGTTGATGTAGATGGCACAAAGGAAGCTGGATCGACGATCAAAAGAGTGATCTGAGGAGTTACGACACGAGATCGTACCCTTCTCACCAATGACTTAGGATCTTCAATAAAGTTTGCGGCAATTCGAAACCAGTCATGCAATACCTGTCATCAACATCAAAGATAGAGAAGGCATACCAAACATTAGCCTGCCTGAGTAAAGATCTAGCATCTTTGGATATAGACATGTGCAAAGTAATTCTTTTAACAAGTGCCTTCCCCGGCAACAACGCCAAAAATGCTTGTTGGCATTTCTTATCGTCAACACTGGTTTCCTAGCAGCAGCGCTAGAAATGTCTTATGGTATTCTAACAAATGTGAATGAATCTTCAAGCACACGGATATACCATTGTAGCACTTCACCCATGAGTACTCCCAAGGGTATCGTATTTCCCAAAGGAAGGTGGGTAGGTTAAAGAATACTGTTGTGATCATGAATATAGCGATAGCATGGATAGAATAATATACAAAGGACAAGGGCAAGATAAGAGACAAATGGATATTGTGACAAACATGGACCATCTCAAGGACATCTAGGCTAGGGAAAAGACTAAGAGTTAGCATCTAGGTTCCAAAGAACTTCACACACATTACACAACACAAGTTAGAGACATGATTAGCACACATAAGTACAAACTAAGCCTATGCACCCAGGTACACGGGGAGATAACCTCCCTCATCGCTTACGCATGATGAGGTTGTTATTCATTTCAGAACTCCTATAGTGAACCCAAACATGGGGATTTTAGAGGGTCCAACGTGGCTTTCACCACCCGTGGCCTACCCTGGCCAAACAGTGGGGAACACTCATATTCTCTGAAGGATTCCAACCCGAGCTCCATGCTCGCATTGATCACAACACATCGACCATTCCGGACTATTGAGACCAGGATCGATGCAACTATAAAGATAGCCGAAGAACCCATACCGTGGCATAGATCATGAAGATCATACAAGTTATGCAACCATACTCTAGTTGATCTAGAGCAAAGTCCAACATGAATAAGGCTACTCATTCCTATACTATCAATGGAATGGTATAAGACTATTGAAGCATATAAAACATGCATATCATGATAACAAGAACATAAGCACAACTCGATCGTATCATGATAAGAACAAACAATATGTGAAGAAAATATATTATCAAAGTAGAATAAAGTCATCCTAGAACTAGGAGATACAAGAGCCATACCCTAGCTCCAAGGTAACCCGGAACCTGAATAGAACTACTCTAGCCTACTCCATTAAGCCTAGAGCCTAAAGAAGATAGTGATTGCCAAAGATGTGTGTGTCCCATTTGGAGCCCCCTCCCTCATATTATAGGCCTCAAGCAGCAACATCTTGAGTAATATTCCAAGCATCCATCAGCAGCCGACCTTTAGGATACGACCAGCGAGTGACACATGGAAGCAGCAAATGGGAGGGGCCAATGGCGGTTCGGCCGAACCCATTGGATCAATGAGGGTGGATCCTCCTTTATTTCTGCAACAAATCTCCTACAACTAGATGTTCTCCAAGGACATGTGGAATTACATTATTCGAAGGGAAATATCCATGTTAGAAATGTCATTCCTTCACTTTAGTAGAGAATGTTGGTGGTTATTTTAGTGCTTAACACCTGCCAACAGCGACATCATTCTTAACCGACCACCTTCCTTTGGGAAAATCGATACCCATGGGAATACTCGTGGGTAAAGTGCTACAATGGTATATCTGTGCGCTTGTGAATTCCTGTCGCATTTTTTAGATTACCATAGGCATCTTCTGGCGCCACTGCTAGAGTTACAATTCTAGTGGTGTGACTAAGAAATGCAAAAAAGCATTTCTGGTGTCGTTATCAGAGAAGGCATTGGCTAATGAATATTGTTGCACAAGTCTATAAGCATAGGTGGTAGACCTTTACTAAGACAGGCTTATGTGTATGTTGCACAAGTCTATAATTAGGAAGAGCGAAGCAATGGTTATATATGAATCATGCGAAGGTGAATACTTGGGAGAAATGTTGAATGACATTCTTCGCGAAGTTCTTTCCATTGGGTAAAACCAATGTCGTTCGTGGGAGAATTTTGAATTTCTAGCGAGCTGCATCAGAATCTATTCCCGAGGCATGGGAGAGACTCCAGGAGTATATCCTGGCCTTCCCTCACCATGTGATAGATGATTGGCTCATTCTTCAGAATTTCTATAATGGGTTGAACCCAACATCCCGATGCCATTTTGATGCTGCCGCTGGAGGTACTTTCTTCTCTTTTACTACTGAAGCTGCTACAACCTTAATTTTAAGATAATAACTAATCAAGGGTGGAGCGTTGAAAGGCTCCAACCCAGGCAAAGGGGTACGCATTCCGTCAAGGAAGCGAAGATGCTTACCGCCAAAAATGGACCTCCTCATGAAGAAGTTGGACGACTATGGAAATGGGTGGGAGTGGGTGGAATCAGCCACGCCCATATCACGCGGGCAACTATGGAAATTCTATCAATCCGAACCTAAACCTAGTCGATTACAAGCAATCAATCGTATATGAGTACATGTTTATCTCTTTCCATACAAATCATGATTATCCCTATCACTATGATCCTTGCGCCGCATGCTGCCTAGCCTTGTCTAGATGGGTCGAGACACCCCCTTTTGGTGGGCAGCTAAGCACGTCTTGATGGCACCCGAAGGTAATATACCACACAGGATGCATTACAACCGGTTCGTGGTTAGAACCGATTGTGATAACCCCCTCATCACAACCGGTTCCAAAACCGGCTGTGATGAGGAAGTAATAACGACCATTATATCACAACCGCCTCCACAAAACCAGTTGTGCTGGGGTTTTAAAACCGGCTATGATGATGGGTTTGGGAGTAGTATTAGGTTTAGGGTGTAAATCTAACAATATTCATTAGTTGCACAAATATCAAACATTGGAATGTGGGAAAGAAAAAAATCTTATAGAAGATCTATAGGATTGCCGCGAAAATTGGCCCGGTTCAACATTTTCCTGGGCCGAGACCATGGCCGTGTGCCAACTTCCTCCCATGCCCTCCCGTGTTTCTCCGATAAAAGAAAAGGAGAGAGAAAAAATTAAGCTGCCTTCCAAAGAAAACAAAAAAAAAAAAAAAGAGAAAGGGCTAGTACTCAGTTACTACATCGTCGTTTTCGTTTGGAGAACCAATACCTGATACAAAATGAGATGAGTCCTGATTAGGCAGGAAAATATTAAATATGAAATAACTTTTGTGTAAAGTGTACCGCATAGGATATAGAATAAGGAATATATTTTCTGCAAAGTGAAGGATAGAGTATACAATATGTTAGGTGTAAAGTGTTGCGTAGGATACAGAATATGGAATATAGGAATCAATCCAAAAGCTTCAAAAGACTGAGCAGATTGAAGAACTGAAAATAAAGAGTTTTTAAAACTAATTTAACGTATATAAATGTAATATTTAGAAAAACAAGTTATCATACTGTAAGATTCTACATTTAAAATGTATGTTAATATAAATAACCAACACCAATAATAAATCCGCAAGCATATAAATATACCAATATAGCTTTTACCTCGCAGTATTTCAAGGTATGGATATCTCACAAAGAACGTTCTATGCACCAACTTCAATACTAGTTCGTCCAAGGAAAAGAAGATAAAGGTTAGTGAGGGTACAGAGGATCCGAATGGCTAGGAATTCATAGATAGGAAAGGTTATGAGTTTTTGTTATTTAATTCACCGTCTTACGCCTGATCTGCCAAGCAACTCTGGCCTACGGCTCTACACACTAGCGGAGTAGGCACATTTACATGTAGATTTGTAACTGCATTAGGCAGTTACTGGATTTAGTATAGCTAATATGAATTGGCGATCAGAACACATATGGATAGAACTTCTAAAAGGTTCTCGAAAAAGAGGTATTTTTTCTGGGCCTGTATTCTTTTTCTAGGTTCATTAGGATTCTTAGCGGTTGGGGCTTCCAGTTATCTTGGTAAGAATATGATATCCGTACTTCCATCTCAACAAATTCTTTTTTTTCCACAGGGGGTCGTGATGTCTTTCTACGGAATCGCGGGCCTATTCATTAGCTCCTATTTGTGGTGCACTATTTTGTGGAATGTAGGCAGTGGTTATGATCGATTCGATAGAAAAGAGGGAATAGTGTGCATTTTTCGTTGGGGATTCCCTGGAATAAAACGTCGCATCTTCCTTCGATTCCTTGTGCGGGATATCCAATCAATTAGAATTCAGGTTAAAGAGGGTCTTTATCCCCGTCGTATCCTTTATATAGAAATCCGGGGCCAGGGGGTCATTCCCTTGACTCGTACTGATGAGAAGTTTTTTACTCCACGAGAAATTGAACAAAAAGCTGCCGAATTGGCCTATTTCTTGCGCGTACCAATTGAAGTATTTTAAGTACCAATTGCAATTTTTTGCAATTGTAAGGGGATTTTCTAGTATTTATCTAAAGGAAGGAACAAACGAGGATAAGAGAAAATTGCTTCTAATTTGTTTTGTCCAAGCGAGATATATGGCATAATATTCTTCCTTTTTTATATGAAAGGCCTTTTTTTTTTTCTCTATTCCACTCCATTTAGATCTAAGAAAGAACCCAATACAATGAAATTCCACTAGTATACAAAAGAGAAATAGATACAAACACAAGGTCTCAAACCTTGTTATAGAATTTGTGTTTCAAAGAAAAGAAATATCATATATATTCAGCGAATGAAATAGAGTCGGCGAATGAAGCGGATTCATTAACAACTCAATTTACAGATCAAAAATGAAAAAAAGAAAGCATTGCCTTCTTTCCTATATCTTGTATTTATCGTACTTTTGCCCTGGGGAATCTCTTTCTCTTTTAACAAATGTCTGGAACTTTGGATTAAGAATTGGTGGAATACCAGGCAATCCGAAACTTTCTTAACTGATATTCAAGAGAAAAGGATTCTAGAAGGATTCATAGAATTAGAAGAACTTTTTCTCTTGGACGAAATGATAAAAGAGAAACCAAAGACACATGTACAAAAACCTCCTATAGGAATACACGAGGAAATAATACAATTGGCCAAAATAGATAATGAGGATCATCTCCATAGCATTTTGCATTTCTCAACAAATATAATCTGTTTGGCTATTCTAAGTGGTTCTTTTTTTCTGGGTAAAGAAGAACTTGTCATTTTGAATTCTTGGGTTCAGGAATTTTTCTATAACTTAAATGACTCAATAAAAGCTTTTTTTATTCTTTTAGTTACTGATTTTTTTGTTGGATTTCACTCCACTCGCGGTTGGGAACTACTAATTCGTTGGGTCTACAACAATTTTGGATGGGCTCCTAACGAGCTAATTTTCACTATTTTTGTTTGTAGTTTTCCTGTTATTCTAGACACATGTTTGAAATTTTGGGTCTTTTTTTGTTTAAACCGTCTATCTCCTTCACTTGTAGTCATTTATCATTCAATTAGTGAAGCATAAACTCACTCATTTGATTTCCTAATATTTTTCCTAATATTAATCAAATTAGCATATTTCTTCCTTTAGAAAGAAAGCCTTTTCAAATTTCTTTCTATTTCTACCTGCTCAAGGTATTCACAATTCCAGTACAACTCTTGCAGTAAAATGACAACATATTCGTGTATAGGGAACTAGATTAGCTTAGCTACCTATCTAATTTATTGTAGAAACTCGCACATCTATTTCAAATGCATATCCCTTTTTTGCGCAGTAGGGTTATGAAAACCCATGGGATGCAACTGGACGAATTGTATGTGCCAATTGCCATTTAGCTAATAAGCCTGTGGATATTGAGGTTCCCCAAATAGTGCTTCCAGATACTGTATTTGAAGCGGTTCTTCGAATCCTCACACCACCAATATGGTATGTCCGTTGGCCCCTTAGGCATGAACAGTTACAAAAACAGTGGAAAAACCTAACAGAGACAAGGTTATCTTACAAAATGTAATAGAAAGATACTCCCTCCGTATTGAAATAAGAGCATTTTTGGACAAGATTGTAGTCAAACATTTGGAATATAAATTATGAATAACTTTTAATTCGTTGAGTTTGGAAATGTGAAAACCATATGAAAAGATTTGTCTTCAAAAGTATTTCTATAAAAGTATAAATATATTATTTTTAATAAATATTTTTGAAAAAAAAAGAAGTCAAAGTTACATTTTGGAGACCGTCTCATTGTCCAAAACGACTTCTATTTCAATACGGAGGGAGTATGTGAATAAACGAGAATCGGAAAAATGAAATGTGAACAAATGAAAAATGAAGGCAGGAGATAGCATATTTGCCTTCTTTCCTTCCACTAGTACCATTTATTAGCATCATCGAATGAAATAATGAAAACGGATGACATTTTGTCCATATGTGAACGAATCTATACTACGTGAGAAGGTCCTAAACTAGTTGATGAATGGACTATCAAGTTTCTTAAAAATCTTTCAATAATTACTATGAACATTACCAGTCCAGTATTATTATATACATAAGAATTGGTTTCCCTTCATAAATAACTGTAAACTATAACATTAACAAATTGCAGGTTATGGATACTTAACCCGGTGTAGTCGTGTTCTATTGGTATGAAATTATTTTAGTCGTGGTCACTATAGTTTAATTCAAAAACTTGAAAACTTTTTAATTTTTGGTCAAAATTTAAATTCATGGCAATATATATAATATTAAAATGTTCTTCATGTCCTATCGGGTACACAAAATTCCATGACGGGAAGAAGGCGGCCGATTACTCAAACGTTAAATTCGGTACTTAGTGTTGAAAGAAAAATCCATTTTCAACCTATTCTGATGACACCATGTACATAACAGGTTATTACTACATCGTTTACTTTAGAGCACTAATAGCTGATACAAAATGAGATGAACGCTTATTAGGAAGAAAAAGCTTAAAATATAGAATAACTTTTGTGTAAAGTGTAGCGTATAGGATATAGAACAAGGAATATCTTTTATGCAAATTATTGAAGGACAAAATCTTAGTTGTAAAGTGCTGTTTAGGACATAGGATATAGAACATATGAACCAATCTATATATTTAAAATAGGTTTTTTCAACAGCTTCAAGAGAATATGAAGATTATTGAAGAACAGAAAAAAATTCTAAAATTAATTTAACTTATAGAAATGTAATATTTAGAAAAATAAGAGTAATCGTACCATATGGTTGTACATTTGAAATATATGTTAGTAAATAACCATCACGAATAAATCCGCAAGCATGTGGATATACGGATATAGCTTTCACACGTGAGAGTATACCAAGGTATTGATCTGACAAGAAACATTGTGCGCACTAATTTCAATACTAGTTCATCCAAGGACAACAAGATAAAAATTGTTTGGAGTATAGAGGATTCACTACTGGAAAAATAACCTTTCCTCAATCGCATTAGGACTGGTACTAACGCGTGAATTTAGTACCGATTCGTTGGTACAGTGCCCCGAGAACCATCTAATACGAGGCCAAGACATAAACCAGTACTAAAATTCACCATTTAGTACCAATTGGTTTTATGACCCAGTACTAAAAGGCTTTCAGGGTTCTCGACCATTTAGTACCGATCAATAACACCACCTGATACTCAAATGTTACATTTAGTATCAGTTTGTGTCTTGGCCCGATATTAAATGGTACTCCACGAGTTACATCAAAAGGAAAGCATGTCCCATTCAGTCACATGTGATGTGTAGGTTGGATGGTAAGGAAGCTGCGTGCAGGACCAAATGTTGTGGGTTCAAGTCCCATGCACACCGCACACCACATAGACATTTACGCGTGAAAAAGTCATAAGACGTGTGAATCGGGACAATGCACGTGTGTGGGCCTCCTAGAGGTTGTAGATATATTTTTTCTTTATTTTATTAGACCCAAAAACCATTTAGTACCTACTTGTGTTACCGACCGGTACTAAATGGCACGTTTATTGCCGAGCATCACGATTGGTCCTAAATGGTCTGCATTTTAGTGTCAGTTAGTCAATATTGGTTCAAAAACCAATTCTAACTGGGGTTACTGATCGGTACTGAAGGTCAGTTCCCAAGTAGTGATTTATATGGCTGGGAGTTTTGGAGAGGAAAGCATCTGAGTCTTACTTTCTTGCTTAAGGCACCAGCTTTCCCCTTATCTCAGACGACTCCAGCCTACGGCTCTATGATGTATCCGAACCAGGAGGATTACAAAGGAGCTAGGAACAGAGCTGTCACCATCTACCACCTACCTCTACAGCCCATGGAGCACACACACATCCAATGATATTCACCAACCCAAACATTACCCAAGTCGTGACTACTGTGACCAACACGAGAGCAACCCAAAGGACCACTGACCAATGTCATGGCATAGATTGCTAGCCTAAATATGATACGCCCACCATACATGTACAAACCATAGCAAAGGCATATGGCTAGACTAGCAAGGTAGCTACTATAGATTAAATCCACTAAAATGGAAACTAAACGAGACAGATAATGATTCATCTTGGTGTGTGTTGGAATGGATATCTAAATAACTTTCGGTTAAAAAAATTCAACTACAAAGTCGTATATCAAATAAAAATTTTCATTTTTCATATGAAGTCTATCTCCATTGGAGGTCGTATGCAAAACTTAAAAAAATTCCAAATAAAAAATTACATCTAAACTAAAGGGTCGGAAATAGAACTAAATGGTGAACTACACTAAGATTGAAAAGATTATAACTACAAAATTGAAGGTCAGGTCGAAACCTATAACTTTAATATAAAGTTAGTCTTGGAGCGAGTTTATATCAAAATGTTACGTGTTTCCAAATAAAATGTAATGTTCGACTTAAAAGGAAAAATGCTAATATTACAATTTTAGACATGTAGACAACAAATTAAAAACTCTGAAATACAAAGTTTAAAGTCTCGTCAAAACAATGTTTTAATTCAATTCATGTATAATGGACTATTGGTGTTGGCTCTACTAATATAACAATTGAATTATTATGCCGGCTCATTTATGGGCAGCACAATCTCTCTAATAGACATGCTTCCCTTTTTGTTGTTGATGCTCAACGTTGAAGTGGATTGTTGACTCGCTGTTCATGAGTTGGACACAATATATATAATTTCTTTTCTGGTCATACCCAGAATAAAGGAGGCAACACAGAGCGAGTGATTATTATTATTATTATTATTATTAAGAATTTAGAATTACAAAAAATATGAAGAATCCTTATCCGAGAGAAAAAGTGCTCGTCATATCCAATGAAGGGAAGATAATCAGTACAGGTAATGAATAGGAATCCTTACAAAAAAAGAAAAGTGAAGGACCGAAACGGCGACCAGAGAGGAGGGGAGTGAATGGGAGCCGATAAAAATTTCTTTTCCAAATCAGGCTTTACCCAAATCAACTCCAAGCCAACCCAACAATCTAGCCAAGATCACGTAGCTAGTGAGAAGCTACTGACCCTATGAACTAGATCAACGCAGCGGAAAAAGAAACGAACAAAACGAGCACAAGACGTAGCCTCAACAGAAAGAACTCTGCGAAAGTTGTACGGGTCAATTGATCCGACCGGGCAAGAAGGATCGGTCGGATCTATTGCCAATCCTCTGACTGTGACTGAGACTAAGCCAGTGAAAAGATTCGCGCAAAAAACACGGGTCGATTGATCCGACCGAGCATGAAAAGCACTGGTCGGACTAATCACCTATGCTCCGACCGCTGTCAAGTCAAAACTTTCTTTGAGTGAAAACCCTCCGGTCGATTGATCCGACCTGTACAACAGCGTTCGGTCGGATCGGTAGGTCCACAGTACCGGCTGAGCGATAGGATGATCCAACCGGTCGATCGGAGCTTTCAATCGAAATATCGACCTTCTACCAGAGAGGTTTCAAGGCTGCGAAGGTGAGCGGTCGATTGATCCGACCGAGCCAGGAAGAAGCGATCGGATCGATAGATCAACACAGAGGAAACTTTCAACTCAGGACTGCAGGGCTATGAACTCCTAGCGGTCGATTGATCCGACCCAGTCAAGAATAACCGATCGGATCGATCGATCGACGCAGTGAAAAGGTCAACTCGAGAATGGATCTTCCAAACAACTTGGAGTCTTGAGACAAGATTTTGGGTAGATGATATACACCTCAAGGAGAGGCTATGCCCCAAAGATCTTGGCCCCAAACCTCCTAGAACTCCTGGAATCACAAATCTCATGAAGAACACCAAGAACCCGAGTTCATCCCAAAAACTTCAAATCCAAAGCGATTCCTGGCGTTGGGGCAAGAGATCACCAGCAAAAGAGGCACAAGGCACTCATACGTGAATACTCCAAAGAAATCTGAGAGAAAACGCCCGAGGAAGTGAAGAACGAAAATCACCCAAAAATAGCTCCGAAAATAGGAAAAAGAAAAGGAGCTCATGGATTCAAATCATGGCACGAAATTGAACTTTGGATTACTTCACCATGTGCGGTTACAAGCCAGTTGCTAGCACAAACAAAACTAGAATGGCAACAAGATCAAATCAAAGATCCCTCCTCTCTCTCCCTCTCAAACCCTAGAAAAGACCCTCTCACAAACAAATGAAATGTCTACCACCTATCCTCTCCAAGGGATGGCTGCCCACAATAGCCACTCCTCATATATATAGGTGCCCTGCAAATGTCCAAACGCCCTCACATGAAGCATACAACACAATACCCCTTAGGGGCAAATTTATCATAGTCACGAATCTTTTTCCGGCTGGGACACCTTCCACCGCAAGCTTGCTTCCGTCCGACGCAAACCTTGCGGCCACGCCGCGTGTCCTCCGGATCGAAGCTCCTCGACGCCGAACTTGGGCCTCGCTGGTCATCTCGGCCCAGCTGCCCGAACTTCGCCTCGTCGAGTCCTCGACCTTCGTTTTGAGGCCCAAACCAAGGGAAACCGTCCACCGATGATTTTGTGGCCAAATCACCAAACCCCGCGTGCAAGCTTCGGTTGTGAGCCGCTACCTTGCACCGGCTTCGTCCACCGATGATTTTGTGGTCAAATCACCAAACCCCGTGTGCAAGCTTCAGTTGTTAGCCGCTACCTTGCACCGGCTTCATGTCCGCGTATGAGCTTCGGTTGTGAGCCGCTACCTCGCACCGGAACCACGTCCCCTTGCTCGCTCTTGAACCATGTGAACCACACTTGATCCATCTGGCCACCGGGTCCCTCGAACCAAGCCTACTTGTCTCTCCGCTCCTCAGAGGCCGCCATGGCTAAGACCTTTCGCGCCTGTTCTTCACTTCACCAATGCAATCAAGCCGCATTCTACACCTGCAATACTTGAGCCAAGGGAAACGTCAGTCCACACCACGTTGTCAATCACTCATCACACCAGGAAGCGACCATCCACCGGTCCTCGGACACACCGGGTCCTCAATCTCCCCCTTGATGAGTGCATTGACAACGCACACATAGTAACCAATGATAATAAAATAAAAAGAAAAGAAATCGAAAACCAATCGCTCAAGCAAGTGACCAAAAGCATGAACAAGCCAAATCAAAGTCACTCACAAGAGAAAACTCAGGAAATACCGACCCTTCCATAGGAAGCGAAAAGGGCTCAACACCATCAGCAAAAGAGCAAAGCACAAAACACAAGCCAATTCACTTTTCAGACCACTCAAAGCACTCCCCCTGCAAAGATGCAACTCCCCCTGAACAAGTGAACTTGTGCGTGCGAAAAACACTCAAAAATGCTCAAACTCTCACAAAACTTTCAAAATCTTTTTCAGAAATTCTCCCCCTTTCCAAATGCTCCAAAAATTCTCCCCCTTGTTGACAATGCACAAATCAAGGCAAAAAGGTACAAGATGCAACTACAAGCTTCTCAAATATACAATGAGCAATACAAAATGCTACAAGTTAGAGAAGAGGCAAACAAGATAGTTCATCATGTGACACAGGCATTGCCATCAAGAAGGTAAAGACATATAGCCAATTACAAAGCCATGATCAATTTGTGTAGTTTTATCAAAAATGTCACCACATGAGCAAAGTCCTAAACATGGATTGTTCAAGCAAAAATGAGCTTCATCTCATCAAGATTATGAAAGGACTAGCGTTCTCAACAAAAGATCATCATAAACGCCCAAGTTCTATCTCATGTCATGTCAAAGCACGGAGCCATGTGTTCACTTCTCATGGGAGACTTCTCCGGCAAACAACATGCAACCGCTTAGCACCCATGTGTGCAAGTGTGTGCAATGGTGAAAGCATAGAGACATGAGCATAAATATTTCTCAAAAAGTATCTTTTTCTCATCTTTCTTCTTTCAAGCATAGACATCTCATTTTTCAAGTTTTTCACATTAAGCATGGTACATGGAATGTCTTTGCGACAAAAAGAAGCTTATGCTCCTCCACAAGATAAAGCATGGGCTAAACATTCACAATGACAAAGGTCTTTGACCCAATTGAAAAGAATATCATACCCTAACATGATCTTAAGCAGGATATAGCCATTTAGGCTCAAACAAGACATGCAAAGGCATTACTCATGGGTGTAAAGAGTTTAAGTTCAGTTTGTCATTTTTAATTCAAAAAATTGACTATCTCAAAAGTATATATATCAAAACCATCAAGAGCATAGCCAATCATACATCCAATCCCTAGCAAGCCTGCCTAAACTCTAAAATGTAGCAAGTTGTACCAATCACTGCATATAGGAGAAGCTCATCCTAAGATATGATACAAAAGCAGCATGATATGTCACAAGATGCAAATACAACTCTAATAGAATGAGGACTCGGCTCAAAACCAAGAAAACACGTGAGGGTCGAACCAATCAAGAAAATCTCCATAGCCAATGAAGAACCGCTAAGGATCCCAATTGAATACCATAGGAAAGATACCAATTGAAGGATCAAAACTCGATACCACTCGAAAAAGATGATTTCCAATTGAAAGCTCAAAATGTGATACCAAATAAAAGCTTAAAAGCGGATACCAAGTCACCAAGCAAATCCTTGGTCCAACTCCCCCTCAAATAAAGCCGAGCTCCCCCTCAACCAAATACGCCTAGCAAAACAAAACTAGGAAAAGGTGTACAAAAGAAATACTCACTATACAAAGTGTACAAAGGCCACATCGGGGCCATCCAAAGGGTGTGGAGAACCATCAAACCTTGATCATGCAAAAGACCAAGAGTCACCAAGCTCATGTTCTCCAACCCGCATCCTCGTACCTACACATGAGAGGACAAACAAACCCGAGTCTTGGATCCCGAAGGGTTAGCAAGCATATACTTGGGAACCCAAGACTTGGTCACACGGGTAAATGGTGTACTCAACTTATCATGTGGGTTAGCATGATGCAAATGCCAGTTCGAATGAAAAGGTCTAGCAACACTCTTGGAACCATGCCTCAAAGTAGAAACTCGAGAAGAAGAACGAGTGCTACCACTAGCAAAAAGGCAACGATCCCTCGAGGTGTTTGAAGAAGAACTAGTAGAAGCACCATGAAAATCATGTCGTGGACCAACAGGAGAAACACTAGAAACATGTCCACGATCACGAACTACCCCACTAGAAAAAGAGTCATAACACCCATCAATAAAATGCGGCTTCTCACTAGGCACACAAGTGTTCATGCCATGAGGTGGGCTATGAACAACCAAAGGCCTAGAAGCACGAACTCGCCGCATGCGTCTTGCATGCCTATAGCAAAAGCTCTCTTGATGCCCATCCTTGTCACAATAAGAGAAATGGTACAAAGGCCTATCTGTAGGCACAGTCTTCGAAGACAAATCACCATTCTCTTTCAAATGACAAGTCCCTTGGGACTTAGAGCAAGAAACACCCATATCTAACTTTGTCCCCAAATTAGGATCACACGTGCCATGGGAAAGGCTACGTGGCTTCCTAAAAGCTTTAGCGCGCACACGTCTCTCATGTTTGATACGACGAAACCAAAACTCAACGGTATGCCCATCTTTCTTACAAAAGGTGCAAAGGAACTTCGGTTTGGGAGTATGAGTTCCGAAAAAGTGAGAAGCAACCTTGCCACTTGAATTATCTTGGGCAACACCGGAAGAACCAACAAGCTTAGGAGTAGCAACGGGAGAGCTATCCAAAGCACCAACACAAGCACCAACATCTAAAGACTCACGCTCAGCACAAGAAGTCAATTCCGATTGAGAAGAAGCAATTTTGAAAGCACAAACATCGGAATGACAAGAATCGTGAGAATCCAAAGACTTAGCGCAAAGACTCTTGCATCTGGTGAGCAAAGCATTATTCTCAAACTTGAGACGCTCACAAGTACCACATGGAGCATTTTTCAATTTAGTCATCTCCTCCTCAATGCACTTGGCATATGTGGTACGCAAGAGATCGTTCTCTTTCTCAAGGTTGGCACTCATCTCCTTGTGCTTAACCAACTTGGCGCTCATATCATCGCACGTTTCTTTCAAAGCCAAAACTTCATTTTCCAATTCAATGCAAGATGTGCAAATGAGACCACAAGAGCAAACATCATCATTCACATCGAGCAAAGTATCATGTGTATGCAAAGAAGTAAGGCAAACATCACCATAAAAAACCAAAGAGCACATGCTACAAGGTATAGACTTCATCTCACAAATTTCAGCCTTAGCATGCTTAAGTTCATCCAAACAAGTGGTGTGAGTCAATTTCAATTCTTTAATTTCAGCATGCAAAGACTCACAAGAAGCACATGGTAAAGAAGCATTTGACTCCAACAAAACAATCTCATATCTAGCCACATCAAGATCATCTTGCAAGAAAACACATGAAGGACATGGCTTAGAGGCATTAGATTTCAACAAAGCATTTTCAGATATAAAACTATCACAAAAATGTATCAAATTGGTATTCTTTCTAATCAATGCTTCACAAGAATTGCAAGGAGAAGAATCAAGTTTAGACATGCCAATTTTCTTTTCAAGGTCAGTAATTGTCTCGCCATGAGCACAAAGGCGAGTGAATAAGTCAATTATACCTTGGGAGAGATTACTTCTACTCATCTTGTGAAGCTTGCGTCGAAGATCGTCTTCATGACGCACTTCTTCCAAAAGACGCATAAACGCCATCCCTTCATCACCTCCATTAAGCTCATCACGCTTCTCTTCACCTGAGGACAGAGACACACACGAAGAAGAGCTTGATACCAATTGCTGGACCGAAACGGCGACCAGAGAGGGGGGAGTGAATGGGAGCCGATAAAAATTTCTTTTCCAAATCAGGCTTTACCCAAATCAACTCCAAACCAACCCAACAATCTAGCCAAGATCATGTAGCTAGTGAGAAGCTACTGACCCTAGGAACTAGATCAACGCAGAGGAAAAAGAAATGAACAAAACGAGCACAAGACGTAGCCTCAACAGAAAGAACTCTGCGAAAGCTGTACGGGTCAATTGATCCGACCGGGCAAGAAGGATCGGTCGGATCTATTGCCAATCCTCCGACCGTGACTGAGACTAAGCCAGTGAAAAGATTCGCGCAAAAAACATGGGTCGATTGATCCGACCGAGCATGAAAAGCACCGGTCGGACTAATCACCTATGCTCCGACCGCTGTCAAGTCAAAACGTTCTTTGAGTGAAAACCCTCCGGTCGATTGATCCGACCTGTACAACAGCGTTCGATCGGATCGGTAGGTCCACAGTACCGGCTGAGCGATAGGATGATCCGACCGGTCGATCGGAGCTTTCAATCGAAATATCGACCTTCTACCAGAGAGGTTTCAAGGCTGCGAAGGTGAGCGGTCGATTGATCCGACCGAGCCAGGAAGAAGCGATCGGATCGATAGATCAACACAGAGGAAACTTTCAACTCAGGACTGCAGGGCTGTGAACTCCTAGCGGTCGATTGATCCGACCCAGTCAAGAATAACCGATCGGATCGATCGATCGATGCAGTGAAAAGGTCAACTCGAGAATGGATCTTCCAAACAACTTGGAGTCTTGAGACAAGATTTTGGGTAGATGATATACACCTCAAGGAGAGGCTATGCCCCAAAGATCTTGGCCCCAAACCTCCTAGAACTCTTGGAATCACAAATCTCATGAAGAACACCAAGAACTCGAGTTCATCCCAAAAACTTCAAATCCAAAGCGATTCCCGGCGTTTGGGGGCAAGAGATCACCAGCAAAAGAGGCACCAGGCACTCATACGTGAATACCCCAAAGAAATCTGAGAGAAAACGCCCAAGGAAATGAAGAACGAAAATCACCCAAAAATAGCTCCGAAAATAGGAAAAAGAAAAGGAGCTCATGGATTCAAATCATGGCACGAAATTGAACTTTGGATTACTTCACCATGTGCTGTTTCAAGCCACTTGCTAGCACAAACAAATCTAGAATGGCAACAAGATCAAATCAAAGATCCCTCCTCTCTCTCCCTCTCAAACCCTAGAAAAGACCCTCTCACAAACAAATGAGATGTCTACCACCTATCCTCTCCAAGGGATGGCTGCCCACAATGGCCACTCCTCATATATATAGGTGCCCTGCAAATGTCCAGAACGCCCTCACATGAAGCATACAACACAATACCCCTTAGGGGCAAATTTATCATAGTCACGAATCTTTTTCCGGCTGGGACACCTTCCACCACAAGCTTGCTTCCCTCCGACGCAAACCTTGTGGCCACGCCGCGTGTCCTCTGGATCGAAGCTCCTTGACGCCGAACTTGGGCCTCGCTGGTCATCTCGGCCCAGCTGCCCGAACTTCGCCTCGTCGAGTCCTCGGCCTTGGTTTTGAGGCCCAAACCAAGGGAAACCGTCCACCGATGATTTTGTGGCCAAATCACCAAACCCCGCGTGCAAGCTTCGGTTGTTAGCCGCTACCTTGCACCGGCTTCATGTCCAAGTACGAGCTTCGGTTGTGAGCCGATACCTTGCACCGGAACCACGTCCCCTTGCTCGCTCTTGCACCATGTGAACCGCACTTGATCCATCTGGCCACCGGATCCCTCGAACCAAGCCTACTTGTCTCTCCGCTCCTCAGAGGCCGCCATGGCTAAGACCTTTCGCGCCTGTTCTTCACTTGCACCAATGCAATCAAGCCGCATTCTACACCTGCAATACTTGAGCCAAGGGAAACGTCAGTCCACACCACGTTGTTAATCACTCATCACACCAGGAAGCGACCATCCACCGGTCCTCGGACACACCGGGTCCTCAATCTCCCTCTTGATGAGTGCATTGACAACACACACGTAGTAACCAATGATAATAAAAGAAAAAGAAAAGAAATCGAAAACCAATCGCTCAAGCAAGTGACCAAAAGCAAGAACAAGCCAAATCAAAGTCACTCACAAGAGAAAACTCAGAAAATACCGACCCTTCCATAGGAAGCGAAAAGGGCTCAACACCATAGAAAAAGAGCAAAGCACAAAACACAAGCCAATTCACTTTTCAGACCACTCAAAGCACTCCCCCTGCAAAGATGCAACTCCCCCTGAACAAGTGAACTTGTGCGTGCGAAAAACACTCGAAAATGCTCAAACTCTCACAAAACTTTCAAAATCTTTTTCAGAAATTCTCCAAAAATTCTCCCCCTTTCCAAATGCTCCAAAAATTCTCCCCCTTGTTGACAATGCACAAATCAAGGCAAAAAGGTACAAGATGCAACTATAAGCTTCTCAAATATACAATGAGCAATACAAAATGCTACAAGTTAGAGAAGAGGCAAACAAGATAGTTCATCATGTGACACATGCATTGCCATCAAGAAGGTAAAGACATATAGCCAATTGACAAAGCCATGATCAATTTGTGTAGTTTTATCAAAAATGTCACCACATGAGCAAAGTCCTAAACATGGATTGTTCAAGCAAAAATGAGCTTCATCTCATCAAGATTATGAAAGGGCTAGCGTTCCCAACAAAAGATCATCATAAACGCCCAAGTTCTATCTCATGGCATGTGAAAGCACGGAGCCATGTGTTCACTTCTCATGGGAGACTTCTCCGGCAAACAACATGCAACCGCTTAGCACCCATGTGTGCAAGTGTGTGCAATGGTGAAAGCATAGAGACATGAGCATAAATATTTCTCAAAAAGTATCTTTTTCTCATCTTTCTTCTTTCAAGCATAGACATCTCATTTTTCAAGTTTTTCACATTAAGCATGGTACATGAAATGTCTTTGCGACAAAAAGAAGCTTATGCTCCTCCACAAGATAAAGCATGGGCTAAACATTCACAATGACAAAGGTCTTTGACCCAATTGAAAAGAATATCATACCCTAACATGATCTTAAGCAGGATATAGCCATTTCGGCTCAAACAAGACATGCAAAGGCATTTACTCATGGGTGTAAAGAGTTTAAGTTCAGTTTGTCATTTTTAATTCAAAAAATTGACTATCTCAAAAGTATATATATCAAAACCATCAAGAGCATAGCCAATCATACATCCAATCCCTAGCAAGCCTGCCTAAACTCTAAAATGTAGCAAGTTGTACCAATCACTGCATATAGGATAAGCTCATCCTAAGATATGATACAAAAGCAGCATGATATGTCACAAGATGCAAATGCAACTCTAATAGAATGAGGACTCGGCTCAAAACCAAGAAAACACGTGAGGGTCGAACCAATCAAGAAAATCTCCGTAGCCAATGAAGAACCGCTAAGGATCCCAATTGAATACCATAGGAAAGATACCAATTGAAGGATCAAAACTCGATACCACTCGAAAAAGATGATTTCCAATTGAAAGCTCAAAATGTGATACCAAATAAAAGCTTAAAAGCGGATACCAAGTCACCAAGCAAATCCTTGGTCCAACTCCCCCTCAAATAAAGCCGAGCTCCCCCTCAACCAAATACGCCTAGCAAAACAAAACTAGGAAAAGGTGTACAAAAGAAATACTCACTATAAAAAGTGTACAAAGGCCACATCGGGGCCATCCAAAGGGTGTGGAGAACCATCAAACCTTGATCATGCAAAAGACCAAGAGTCACCAAGCTCATGTTCTCCAACACGCATCCTCGTACCTACACATGAGAGGACAAACAAACCCGAGTCTTGGATCCCGAAGGGTTAGCAAGCATATACTTGGGAACCCAAGACTTGGTCACACAGGTAAATGGTGTACTCAACTTATCATGTAGGTTAGCATGATGCAAATGCCGGTTCGAATGAAAAGGTCTAGCAACACTCTTGGAACCATGCCTCAAAGTAGAAACTCGAGAAGAAGAACGAGTGCTACCACTAGCAAAAAGGCAACGATCCCTCGAGGTGTTTGATGAAGAACTAGTAGAAGCACCATGAAAATCATGTCGTGGACCAACACGAGAAACACTAGAAACATGTCCACGATCACGAACTACCCCACTAGAAAAAGAGTCATAAAACCCATCAATAAAATGCGGCTTATGACTAGGCACACAAGTGTTCATGCCATGAGGTGGGCTATGAACAACCAAAGGCCTAGAAGCACGCACCCGCCGCATGCGTCTTGCATGCCTATAGCAAAAGCTCTCTTGATGCCCATCCTTGTCACAATAAGAGAAATGGTACAAAGGCCTATCTGTAGGCACAGTCTTCGAAGACAAATCACCATTCTCGTTCAAATGACAAGTCCCTTGGGACTTAGAGCAAGAAACACCCATATCTAACTTTGTCCCCAAAATAGGATCACACATGCCATGGGAAAGGCTACGTCGCTTCCTAAAAGCTTTAGCGCACACACGTCTCTCATGTTTGATACGACGAAACCAAAACTCAACGGTATGCCCATCTTTCTTACAAAAGGTGCAAAGGAACTTTGGTTTGGGAGTTTGAGTTCCGAAAAAGTGAGAAGCAACCTTGCCACTAGAATTATCTTGGGCAACACCGGAAGAACCAACAAGCTTAGGAATAGCAACGGGAGAGCTATCCAAAGCACCAACACAAGCACCAACATCTAAAGACTCACGCTCAGCACAAGAAGTCAATTCCGATTGAGAAGAAGCAATTTTGAAAGCACAAACATCAGAATGACAAGAATCGTGAGAATCCAAAGACTTAGCGCAAAGACTCTTGCATCTGGTCAGCAAAGCATTATTCTCAAACTTGAGACGCTCACAAGTACCACATGGAGCATTTTTCAATTTAGTCATCTCCTCCTCAATGCACTTGGCATATGTGGTATGCAAGAGATCGTTCTCTTTCTCAAGGTTGGCACTCATCTCCTTGTGCTTAACCAACTTGGTGCTCATATCATCGCGCGTTTCTTTCAAAGCCAAAACTTCATTTTCCAATTCAATGCATGATGTGCAAATGAGACCACAAGAACAAACATCATCATTCACATCGAGCAAAGTATCATGTGTATGCAAAGAAGTAAGGCAAACATTACCATCAAAAACCAAAGAGCACATGCTACAAGGTATAGACTTCATCTCACAAATTTCAGCCTTGGCATGCTCAAGTTCATCCAAACAAGTGGTGTGAGTCAATTTCAATTCTTTAATTTCAGCATGCAAAGACTCACAAGAAGCACATGGTAAAGAAGCATTTGACTCCAACAAAACAATCTCATATCTAGCCACATCATGATCATTGTTGGCGTTCCTTAGCCTAACAGATAAATCCGCAAGCGTACAGATGCCGATGTAGCTTTCACCTAGGAGTATTCCAGGGTATCGAATCCACGAGGAACGAGAAGTGTACTAGAAACGGCTCTGCTATATCCAGGGACGATGGGAGTGAAGAAGAACAGATAAGTGGGTAGAGGTAATCTAATGTCGACTTGCTAACCTCCTATCAGGA
The DNA here is from genome assembly GCA_015476505.1 of Urochloa ruziziensis. Taxonomy (NCBI): domain Eukaryota; kingdom Viridiplantae; phylum Streptophyta; class Magnoliopsida; order Poales; family Poaceae; genus Urochloa; species Urochloa ruziziensis. The sequence goes on along the minus strand of CM027121.1, from coordinate 44,499,114 downwards.
ATACTTGATTCCTCTAGTTGCTTCGACGGCTAGAACGGGAGAACCTCAGAACGGGGTGAGAGAGGGGGTTCTCCGGGCTCAGCACTACTGTTATGAGTACACCCGAACATGGTGGACTACGAAGGATGGACAGGGTTGTCACCACCTGCCGCCTACCACTGCAGTTCCGTGGGGTGCAACACAACCTGAGGTAGCTAGCCAGCACAGGCACCACGCCTAAGCTTTCAGCTACTGACCTCCCCTCCCGCGAGTAGGGGAGGAAACCCCAAACAAGAGTCTCTGTCACTCGCGCAGACTCTGGTACCCGCAACTTGAGAAAGCATTCAAGAACTACTAATGTAAGGAGAGAAAGCAGTAAAGACAAAAGAAGAGGAACTTTACTCGAACTGAAGCTTCATTCCTCGGAGGCACAAAGTTGGAGAGGGGCCGGCACTTCGGCTCCTCTCCGGACTCTCACCTCACCACTCTCCCTATTTTCTAAGCTAGATAGGTAGCACTACACTACACTTGGACTTCTTCCTTTCACCATGGTGTGTAGAATGGGGGTGGAGGTCGCCTTTTATAGCCTTCCAAGGGCGGTATCACGCGTAGGAATGACGCCAAGGACCTGCTTAGCTTCCACGCCAAAGGGGAGGAGTAACGGCCACGGTCATAGGCCGGCCGGCCTACTTCAGGCCGTTCGGCCTGGAGATGGTGCCATTTGGCACCGTCTTTCTCCTGGCGGTCCTGATGCTCTCCTAATGACGGTTGCAGTGGCGTTTGATCCACGCTCGGTAGTTAGAGGCCGGTCGGCCTAGGCTAGGCCGGCCGGCCTGGCTCTGGCCCCCCTCGGCCCTCCGTTGCACCGACACGCTCGTGGACGGTTGCTTGTTGTCTGAAGAGGCGGTTCCGATCCAAAAGTTTGGTTTAGTCACTGCATGTGGGCCTTCCGCTCCATGTCTTAGGCCTTTCGGTCTCAACTTCACTCATCCTTGTGAAATCCATGCTTGGGGGTACTTTGGTGACACCCTAAGGCCATCTTGCAAAGGTTGAGGTGGTTTGGTGGAGGTCCAGGCCGGCCGGCCTTGTCCAGGCCGTTCGGCCTAGGTCAGGCCGTCCGGCCAGACAGGTTTTGCTGGCGATTTTCCCGGAGGCGTAACTTTCTCGTCCGGACTCCGAATTGGGCCATCCAAATATCCATTTCGATCATCTCGGAGAGCTCTTCGACATGGTGCTGTCAAATATGTGATTTGGGTCACTTTTGAACCATGTCCAAGTCTCCTTTGTCTCGAGATGAACCTTTACTTGTATGGCTTCACCAATGTTGGTATTTATGCACCATATTACCTATATTTCCTTGCAAAACATATTGGTGCACAAAACTTGTTGAACTCATTAGTTTAAATAAAATATTATGTGAGCATCACTTAGTTTCTTCATTAAGTTGGGAATGTTGACGGTCAAAAGTGGCAAATAGTGGCCGTCAACACACCCCCACGCTTAGATCTTTGCTCGTCCCGAGCAAAGGGTAGGATTGAAGAACGCCGGGCCGAGCAAGAACTAAGGTGGACTTTGATGCACAACTTCTCAAGGTAATGGCTAGCATAAACGTTATTCCAAAACATTTCTCATACCTGTGGGGTTTGAAGTGGCTATGATACCTGCCTTGAGCGGTTGAAAAGTGGAACAACTCGAATGAAGATATAACTTCCCTCTTCATCAACCATACTTGGAGTTTTTTTTTAGAGAAGAATACCTTAGCTCATAAGATCCTCAGATGGCACTCTCAAGTCGCTCATGTGGTATTTTCATTCCTCACTGAGGCCAGTAGCCAGCCTCTCCCTACAATCTATAGGCTTATGTGGAGCTCGGGTAGGGGAAATGTAGGCCCACCTATGTTGTGTATATTGTTAAGTCAAAAATTGGTCCTAGTGGAAGTTGTGACACTTCATATTTCGATCATTGAGAAATTGATAATCAAGGATGGGGGAGAAAATGGACACAACACAAGCACAATGGATTGTGATGAACAAACCATAAATTATGCTTTTGAAAGAATATGGCCTTGAGCGGTACTCTTTATTTTCCATGGGTCCCTCTTAGGACTTTGGAGACTTGAAACTATCGAGCTCTCTATCTCTTTTTTTTTCTTTTGCCCATGACTAGGCGAGTTTTTTTTTTTTTTTGCTCGATAGCTCCATGTCTTTTCTCAAATTGGAGGAGGGATGACTAGAGTATTTATTTTGAAAGGCCATATTTGTGGATAGGATTTGGTCAAGGGTATATGGATGAAATGATTTTGGTTTGGTTTGTTGGAGGAATGTCTGATGAAAGTGGATGCAAGAATCCATTTTGGAATCAGCATCTCCAGACATGGAAAGGCTAGCACTAATGATAGACATACAGGAAGAACTGATCGGTATTGAAATGTCACTCTCCCATAAGGACACAAAGTTTGACAAACCTCAACACAACTATATAGGTGGCATATGCATAGGTTTGAGCATGTGAAATATTTGGCTCTGGTAGGAATTTTCAACCACTGAGGAATTCTGAGCCTAAGGGCTTTCATGATTTTTTTCAAAGAAAAGTCTCCAAGTAAGAATTAATAAAGAAGAAAGAAACACTTCTATCTCATTATCTCACACTCGTCAACAACTTAGGCAAGATCCTCCTAATTTTTTTTTGATCCCACAAGCATAAAGTACTAGTTAAGGAATAAAGTTTGTGCTTGCCGACATGTGAGATGCAAAGTTGTGATCAAGATAACTTGTTGCATCATCATTCATTTTTTTTATATGTGGACAAGAGGCTCAATCCAAAGATATGAACATTATAAAATAACCTCAAGTGGGGGAATAAAAGTGCAAACCAGCGTTGAAGGATTGACCATGCTTTGCTTCGTGCTCAAATTATGTCCTCCCCCACGCTCAGATTTTGCGACACTTGGTGCCAAAAAAATTGAGCGTCTGAGGCTGTAGCCTTTTGCCCAACTCTTCGTTTATTTGAGTCTCAACCTGAAAGATTAGTGACAAAAATACCCGAAGGAAGCAGTGTCCTAAAATTATGTCATGAAACTTTTTTCGGTTTTATTTATTGATAATAAAGATTTTTTTATTGTTATATTTTTTTTTGTGGAATTTGAAAGAAAGAAAGGAAAAAAAATGAATGAAAATACGGGTTACCTCCCGGCAGTGCTTGTTTATGGTCAAAAGCTCGACCTTGGGAGCCTCTTTTCGAAGTAGCAGCTAGCTTGGTGTTGTGGCTCCCTCCATCACCAATCTTCGGATGTCGTTTTTCTAGCTGCTAGGTTAGCATAACATACCACGACGAGATTTGCAATACTTATGATAAACAAAATCATCCATAACCACCCTTTTGAAATTGTTTTGATGGGGCATGTGATGGTTGGAGTCATCGTGTGTGCTAATGGTGGGAGTAGATGGAGTATCCACAGGGAAACATGGATCTTTGGGTTTCTCAAAGACGAAATATCCATGCTCATCATTTTCTTCCAAACCCGACATGGAATCTGCTACCTCAGGAATATCTATAGAGCAAACATTTTCAGAATCAAGCCTGTAGTATTCTTGAGGCATATCCTTCTCTTCGATATGGAAGTCCTTTGATTTTTCTGGATCAAGAAGGAAAGCATTCTCCTTGAAATCGCAAAATTGATATGATCTGGGAATTCTGAGGGGTTTGACGAGATAGGAGCTTTGAACTCCTCATCGGAAAATTCGAATTCGTCTTCCGAGAATTGAAACTCCGGATTAAGGGATGGTAAATCCTCCTTAGGATCTTTAAACTCCTCATCGAAAAATTTGAATTCATCGTCCAATAATTGAAACTCCGGATCGAGGGATGGTGAATCCTCCTTAGGGGGTTCAGACTTGTCCCTTGAGTGTTGGAGACCCGGGAGTGTTGAGAATCGGGATGCCGTCTTAAAGAATGGAACATACTGCTGGGCATCGGTCCCGGATTCTTCTTGTGGGTTGGAGGTCACTACCTCAGATTTTCTATAGGCACCATCTTCTTTTCCTGGTGATGATGGGACATCGCTGTATGCTATCGATTCATCGTCATCGAACATGGAATAAAAGAAAGGTTGATGATGATCATAGGAGGGCTTAGGATCTAAGGTAGGGGGTTTTGGTTCGGCAACTTTCTGTGGGCAAGGTGATGGAGAATGACCAAAAGCATTCATTCTTTCAGCAGGCTCTTGAGATTTTTCAGGCAGATCTTCATATACTCCGGTGCGCTCAGTATTCTTGAGCATCTTATCTAAGATGGCTCTCCCCTCACTTACGGTTAAGAAGAAGAAAGAACCTTTAGAAGCTGCATCCAACTGGTGTGCACTTTCTTTTCTAAGACCGCCAGCAAAGTGTTGTAAACACATAGCCTCGGGTATACCCAAATCTGGCCCTGAAGCTAAAAGTTTGGTGAAACGAGCCCAAGCTGATCCCAAAGATTCTCCCTCTCGTTGCTTGAAAGAGAGGGCTTCTGTACGAAGGGCGACGACCTTCGATACGGGGAAGAATTTGAGACAAAACTCATCTTTGAGGGTATTCCAATCACCTTTTACGGTCCCTACGGTCATATAATACCATTCTTTGGCAACATCGGTCAGGGAGAATGGGAAGAGCTTCCATTTCACCGTTTCATGATGCATGCCTGGTATTGAGATGAGGGAGCAGTTCTGCTCAAATTCTCGTGGGTGGGTGTAAGGATTTTCATCCTTGTGCCCAGAGAAAGATTGTGATCGAACCAAGGCCGCAAGACTAGGGCAGATCTCAAAGCCTGAGGTATGGATGGGGTGTGATGAAGATGGAGGCACCCAATGATTATGCCCTGGTGCCGAGAACTGACGGAGGGTAATGGAAGCCATGGGGAAGGTGGGATAATTTTTTTATACAATAAGGGATGGTATGGTAGGTGGAGTGATACAAGGATAAACTAGAATGATACTAGTACAGCAACCGTTCCCCGGCAACGGCGCCAGAAAGCTTGTTGGCGTTCCTTAGCCTAACAGATAAATCCGCAAGCGTACAAATGCCGATGTAGCTTTCACCTAGGAGTATTCCAGGGTATCGAATCCACGAGGAACGAGAAGTGTACTAGAAACGGCTCTGGTATATCCAGGGACGATGGGAGTGAAGAAGAACAGATAAGTGGGTAGAGGTAATCTAATGTCGACTTGCTAACCTCCTATCAGGAATACTTGATTCCTCTAGTTGCTTCAACGGCTAGAACGGGAGAACCTCAGAACGGGGTGAGAGAGGGGGTTCTCCGGGCTCAGCACTACTGTTATGAGTACACCCGAACGTGGTAGACTACGAAGGACGGACAGGGCTGTCACCACCTGCCGCCTACCACTGCAGTTCCGTGGGGTGCAACACAACCTGAGGTAGCTAGCCATCACAGGCACCACGCCTAAGCTTTCAGCTACTGACCTCCCCTCCCGCGAGTAGGGGAGGAAACCCCAAACAAGAGTCGCTGTCACTCGCGCAGACTCAGGTACCCGCAACTTGAGAAAACATTCAAGAACTACTAATGTAAGGAGAGAAAGCAGTAAAGACAAAAGAAGACGAACTTTACTCGAACTGAAGCTTCATTCCTCGGAGGCACAAAGTTGGAGAGGGGCCGACACTTCGGCTCCTCTCCGGACTCTCACCTCACCACTCTCCCTATTTTCTAAGCTAGATAGGTAGCACTACACTACACTTGGACTTCTTCCTTTCACCATGGTGTGTAGAATGGGGGTGGAGGTCGCCTTTTATAGCCTTCCAAGGGCGGTATCACGCGTAGGAATGACGCCAAGGACCTGCTTAGCTTCCACGCCAAAGGGGAGGAGTAACGGCCACGGTCATAGGCCGGCCGGCCTACTTCAGGCCGTTCGGCCTGGAGATGGTGCCATTTGGCACCGTCTTTCTCCTGGGCGGTCCTGATGCTCTCCTAATGACGGTTGCAGTGGCGTTTGATCCACGCTCGGTAGTTAGAGGCCGGTCGGCCTAGGCTAGGCCAGCCGGCCTGGCTCTGGCCCCCCTCGGCCTTCCGTTGCACCGACACGCTCGTGGACGGTTGCTTGTTGTCTGAAGAGGCGGTTCCGGTCCAAAAGTTTGGTTTAGTCGCTGCATGTGGGCCTTCCGCTCCATGTCTTAGGCCTTTCGGTCTCAACTTCACTCATCCTTGTGAAATCCATGCTTGGGGGTACTTTGGTGACACCCTAAGGCCATCTTGCAAAGGTTGAGGTGGTTTGGTGGAGGTCCAGGGCCGGCCGGCCTTGTCCAGGCCGTTCGGCCTAGGTCAGGCCGTCCGGCCAGACAGGTTTTGCTGGCGATTTTCCCGGAGGCGTAACTTTCTCGTCCGGACTCCGAATTGGGCCATCCAAATATCCATTTCGATCATCTCGGGGAGCTCTTCGACATGGTGCTGTCAAATATGTGATTTGGGTCACTTTTGAACCATGTCCAAGTCTCCTTTGTCTCGAGATGAACCTTCACTTGTATGGCTTCACCAATGTTGGTATTTATGCACCATATTACCTATATTAATTTGCAAAACATATTGGTGCACAAAACTCGTGGAACTCATTAGTTTAAATAAAATATTATGTGAGCATCACTTAGTTTCTTTATTAAGTTGGGAATGTTGACGGTCAAAAGTGGCGAATAGTGACCGTCAACAATCATCTTGCAAGAAAACACATGAAGTACATGGCTTAGAGGCATTAGATTTCAACAAAGCATTTTCAGATTTAAAACTATCACAAAAATGCATCAAATTGGTATTCTTTCTAATCAATGCTTCACAAGAATTGCAAGGAGAAGAATCAAGTTTAGACATGCCAATTTTCTTTTCAAGGTCAGTCATTGTCTCGTCACAAGCACAAAGGCGAGTGAATAAGTCAATTATACCTTGGGAGAGTTTACTTCTACTCATCTTGTGAAGCTTGCGTCGAAGATAGTCTTCATGACGCACTTCTTCCAAAAGACGCATAAACACCATCCCTTCATCACCTCCATTAAGCTCATCACGCTTCTCTTCACCTGAGGACAGAGACACACACGAAGAAGAGCTTGATACCAATTGAAGGACCGAAACGGCGACCAGAGAGGGGGGTAGTGAATGGGAGCTGATAAAAATTTCTTTTCCAAATCAGGCTTTACCCAAATCAACTCCAAGCCAACCCAACAATCTAGCCAAGATCACATAGCTAGTGAGAAGCCACTGACCCTAGGAACTAGATCAACGCAGCGGAAAAAGAAACGAACAAAACGAGCACAAGACGTAGCCTCAACAGGAAGAACTCTGCGAAAGCTATTCGGGTCAATTGATCCGACCGGGCAAGAAGGATCGGTCGGATCTATTGCCAATCCTCCGACCGTGACTGAGACTAAGCCAGTGAAAAGATTCGCGCAAAAAACACGGGTCGATTGATCCGACCGAGCATGGAAAGCACCGGTCGGACTAATCACCTACGCTCCGACCGCTGTCAAGTCAAAACGTTCTTTGAGTGAAAACCCTCCGGTCGATTGATCTGACCTGTACAACAGCGTTCGGTCGGATCGATAGGTCCACAGTACCGGCTGAGCGATCGGATGATCCGACCGGTCGATCGGAGCTTTCAATCGAAATATCGACCTTCTACCAGAGAGGTTTCAAGGCTGCGAAGGTGAGCGGTCGATTGATCCGACCGAGCCAGGAAGACGCGATCGGATCGATAGATCAACACAGAAGAAACTTTCAACTTAGGACTGCAGGGCTGCAAACTCCTAGCGGTCGATTGATCCGACCCAGTCAAGAATAACCGATCGGATCGATCCATCGACGTAGTGAAAAGGTCAACTCGAGAATGGATCTTCCAAACGACATGGAGTCTTGAGATAAGATTTTGGGTAGATGATATACACCTCAAGGAGAGGTTATGCCCCAAAGATCTTGGCCCCAAACCTCCTAGAACTCCTGGAATCACAAATCTCGTGACGAACACCAAGAACTCGAGTTCATCCCAAAAACTTCAAATCCAAAGCGATTCCCGCGTTTGGGGGCAAGAGATCACCAGCAAGAGAGGCACAAGGCACTCGTACGTGAATTTCCCAAAGAAATCTGAGAGAAAACGCCCAAGGAAGTGAAGAACAAAAATCTCCCAAAAATAGCTCCAAAAATAGGAAAAAGAAAAGGAGCTCGTGGATTCAAATCATGGCACGAAATTGAACTTTGGATTACTTCACCATGTGCGGTTACAAGCCACTTGCTAGCACAAACTAAGCTAGAATGGCAACAAGATCAAATCAAAGATCCCTCCTCTCTCTCCCTCTCAAACCCTAGAAAAGACTCTCTCACAAACAAATGAGATGTCTACCACCTATCCTCTCCAAGGGATGCCTGCCCACAATAGCCACTCCTCATATACATAGGCGCCCTGCAAATGTCCGGAACGCCCTCACATGAAGCATACAACACAATACCCCTTAGGGGCAAATTTGTCATAGTCGCGAATCTTTTTCCGGCTGGGACACCTTCTACCGCAAGCTTGCTTCCCTCCGACGCAAACCTTGCGGCCACGCCGCATGTCCTCCGGATCGAAGCTCCTCGACGCCGAACTTGGGCCTGGCTAGTCATCTCGGCCCAGCTGCCCGAACTTCGCCTCGTCGAGTCCTCGGCCTTGGTTTTGAGGCCCAAACCAAGGGAAACCGTCCACCGATGATTTTGTGGCCAAATCACCAAACCCCGCGTGCAAGCTTCGGTTGTGAGCCGCTACCTTGCACCGGCTTCGTCCACCGATGATTTTGTGGCCAAATCACCAAACCCCGCGTGCAAGCTTCGGTTGTTAGCCGCTACCTTGCACCGGCTTCATGCCCGCGTACGAGCTTCGGTTGTGAGCCGCTACCTCGCACCGGAACCACGTCCCCTTGCGCGCTCTTGCACCATGTGAACCGCACTTGATCCATCTGGCCACTGGGTCTCTCGAACCAAGCCTACTTGTCTCTCCGCTCCTCGAAGGCCACCATGGCTAAGACCTTTCGCGCCCGTTCTTCACCTGCACCAATGCAATCAAGCCGCATTCTACACCTGCAATACTTGAGCCAAGGGAAACGTCAGTCCACACCACGTTGTCAATCACTCATCACACCAGGAAGCGACCATCCACCGGTCCTCGGACACACCGGGTCCTCAAAAAGGTTATAAACATGAGGTAACCAATTAAAGGAATAAATAAAAGGAAATGGATATATATTCAATGAAGAATACTTCATCTGGTGGTCACTAATATTCTCCTCACGTTAAGAATCAGTTTGACATTTGAGCG